>JARLTB010000018.1:7652500-7722500 GCA_030141615.1 Unio pictorum | reverse complement strand
TGTCCCAAAGTCATACATTATCATTTTTGGTCTGCAATACAAGAATTATATCAATATGAAATGGTATCTCAGCCCGTCATGTTTGCCGGTTACTAATTTGGCAACACACCTGGGTCACCGCATTAACTCAAAACTGACGTCGCATGACGCAATACTCGTTGCATGCAAGAAAGGAAAAATATCTTTTCACGGTATGTTTGGCATTGGCATTAGACCTAATGGTTTAAATCCTTTGGTTGCCGCAAATGTAATTAGAAAGATAATTTTTCCTTCAATGTTTTATGGAAGTGAATTATGGTGTAACATTTCAAAAAGTGACCATACTTTATTGGATAAAACTGACGAATTTTGCCAAACATTTACAAGGTTTTCCAACACATACAAGGTCAGACATCGCCCTGGGAATGTTAGGATCAGCGCAGTCCGAAATTGATAGAAGAAAATTGATGTTTTTACATGGATTGTGTTTGATGCCTAACATTTTACATACTAAACGTATATTTAAATTTGCGTTATTTTACTTCATTTTGATCGGATACACATCAATCTACGGGTTAATTTCAAATTTATATTATACCTTAAAGAAGTTTGACGTGCCCGGGTATCTAACAGATTATTTGCATCGTTCTGAAATTCCAGATAAACAAAATTGGAAAGAAATGGTAAGGTCAAAAATTGTTGCTCTTGAAAATAGCCGAGAGAGTTCGTATGTCTAATCAAGCAGATTTTGACAGATTCTCTTCGATACACGAATACTTACGACCTGCCTCAGTATGGCAGTTTGGTAAAACCAGATAACACGCTAAGGTATTTACATATGTAGCTAAACTATGGGCTGCTGTTCCTCAAATATAGATCGATATGTGTATTAGATGTGGGAGTGTTTATACAGACTTGATACTTCATTGTTGTGTTAGTTGTCCTTATATGTCGAATTTAAAAACTCATTCTGGGATTTCCTTATAGATAAGTTTCCACTGAGTGCACATTACGTTATTTAATGCCGAATATCAGCTGCAATTACAATATCTACTAGGTAAAAGGTTACCATCAGGGGTAATCGACAAAGAAAACTCAAAGTTATTCGTCTTGTATGCAGCATACTTTGTCGTGCAGTGTGCAGCTATCTTCTGCAAATAAGGTACAGAAACTCGCATTATGCATTTGAAGAACACTGTGACTGATATAGTGTAAGAATTCGTAAATGTGATTATTATTATTACTATTATTATTATTATTATTATTAATTTTTTTATTTATTTTTTTAATCTTTTTTTATTATTATCAATTTTTAAAAAAAAATATAAATAATACTTATTTATTGTTTAATACTTATTTAATGATTGTATTCAGATCATTTATTATTATATCATGCAATCTTCCTTGGAAGGAAATAAAGATGATGATGATGATGATGATGACGATGACAATATAGTTGTCCTGAGATAGCTAAAACTATTTTTTTTAAAAATATTAGTGTTCGCTCTCTCTCTCTCTCTCTCTCTCTCTCTCTCTCTCTCTCTCTCTCTCTTCAAAGTTACGATAAGTGTTAACCACTGTTTGTTGGTGGAATATGAGCTCTGTGGCAATATCTTTCATGCTCTGAATCTGAAATTTTCTTGATCTAAGACAGGTCTGCCTCTTTAGGGATTAATCTAGCAGCTCCATCTATTGTCATAATGAGTGATTGCAGTAATGTCCCATTAAGCAAAACAAAGATGGCGTAGATTATAATGTTCCAACGTGCATTATGTTAACATCTAAAATGTTATTTTAACTATGCTACATTTAAATATTCAAAAATCGTTGTTGCAACTGTCACAACGTTATGTATTTTTTACGTTATTGTGATTAAAATGAAATCAAATAAGTTGTCACAATGTTATTATGTATTTTTACCGTTATGGTGATTAAAATTAAATCAAATAAGTTGTCACATTCTTACAAACATGGAAAATGCAAACTAGAATATATCTCATATACTAATAGAATATGCATGCATATGAACTCGTGATTGAACAGCGAAATATATAAAATAGATACCGACAAGGCCGGATTATCCATAGGGAAAAGTGTGCAACATGTCCAGAGCCGTCGAGGTTCAAGGGACCCAGTATAGTATCGTCTGATTTCACTGGCAGAGTTGTCAATAGTACTGTAACCATATCTATTGACAAGGGAGGATAGTTATGGGTCCATATATTGGCTGTGCCCAGGGCCCCCAAAAGCCTTAATCCGGCCATGGATACAGAGATAAATAAAACAGATGGCATGCACACACAAATACATAAACTAATAGCTAGGACTGAAGTTATTGCAGTTTCTGATCCTGCTAGAATACAATAACTAAACAAGTCATTAACAGACCTCTTAATAAGAAACGGCTTTTCCTGTATATTAGGATGGCCAACGTGCTTCAACTAAAACAAATCGCAAAACAGCGAATACCAATTGGTATGCAAAAAACTGACATAATTTAATAGTTGAGACATAGCTGTAATGGATTAACTTTCTCCCCCACCTGTCAGTAATACAGCAACGCTACAAAAACTGAAAGCAAGACTGCAGTTTAGTAATATTCGGAATCAGCCAATGGGATATCCATATTTGTTTTAAGCTTGTCTATTGGTACATCCCTGTCTAGACAGATTCAGTTTTTTGCTTGTTGCAAGTATTATAACACGGGAAACTTGTGTGATAACTATTTATCGTTTATAGTCACGGAAAACGTGATTTGGTAAGTACTGTACATTTCAATTACCTTTTGCTTATACAAGTAGGCTATTATTTGATAGGAAGAAGGAAATTGTTTTGAACAAGTGGGCTGCAGTGATATCCGAGTGTTGTTCTCATCTAATTCATTTCGCGTACGAATGATTTACAAACATTATTCGTACTGACATCCACAATTCATTCCATACATGCTGATAAATAATGTTATGTGTACATGTAATCCGCCACGTCTGAGTTTTCGACGAGTCCACTGGAATAGCACATAACGTTATGGGAACCGTCGAGTGCCGAATATAACAAATATTATCTGACTGTCGTCAATAAGTTTTCTGCTTATCTTAACATGTCAGTGTCAACAGTACAAGACGAACTAAGGAACAAATTGATTGAAAATGACGGTAAACAGCATTTTAACATAATGGAAAAAAAGTAAGCATATAATAATAATAATAATAATAATAATAATAATAATAAAAATACTAATAATAATAATAATAGTTACTATTATGGAGATCGTTCAGCTGATCTGTTAGATATTTCATATTGAAATGTACTTTCAATAATTTCTGAATAGCTTGCAAAACATATGCAATTTATATATATATATATATATATATATATATATATATATATATATATATATATATAAATATATATATATATATATATATATATATATATATATATATATATATATATATATATATATATATATATTGTATTTTCAACACTCATATTTAAGTGCTTGAAATAACATTACATCAGTCAGATATTCAAAATAGACAGTTAAATATTTGTTTACGTGTCACTTATTTCAGCAATTTATTATTGTAAGGTCAGAGGTCAGGAGCTCGTTTCGCTGCTTACAGTTTAACTACCAGTCATACATTTACGATATAATAATACAAGACGCTTATATCTCTTCTCGTGCTACCTGTTTAAGAATCAACGCAGAAATTTGAACGTACATTTCGGTTAGAGTTAATAAATTTGGTGCCAATGTTTATCTGAGAGATTTGACTTTATATTGCTATCCAAAGGTTGAAGCAATTATCATTCCTTTAAGAAATGCCAGACCATTTTTCAACGCTACGGTTCGACATGGCCATGCTAGCGCCCACTTAATATGCAAGTGCAAAAAAACTGAATGAAATACTGCCATCTCATTTGTCAGCTAAAAATATGTTAAAAATAGATGCAGTACGTTATTTTCCTAAGGCCAATGAGAGAACATTATTTAATTCAGCGAGCTGCAGTTACATTCATGTTGGATCCATTAAGTATATGTCGAACCGTAGCGTAGGAAAATAGTCTGTCATTTCTTAACTATCATAGTAGGCCAAAGTTTGGTTCAGCATACAAAGTCAAATTCCTTGGCTAAACATCGGTACCAAATTTATTACACGGGAAATGTAGCTTGAATAAAGCTTTGATTCTTAATTAGAAGGCTCGAGAAATGAGAGAAGTGTTTGCACTTGTATTATTTTATAGTACATATATGACAGGCACATTGAAAGCAACGACACGAGCTCCTGTGGTCTGTCCTAGAACATAAAACGGTCACATTCAAACATGTCCATGCATTTTTGTATGTGCTACTATGATCTTAAACTAAGTAACAGAAAGCGAAACCAAGATATTTAATAAAATGTTAGAAACAAAATTAAGTTTGGTATGTTCATCATCATCATCAGTCTCCTGACCATGTGTGGTCGTTGAGGCACTATGCTGCTGAAGATTTGACCAGTTCCCTCCACGCTACAAAGTAAAAATGGTACAAAGTGAAAATATAAGAGGAGCTAAAAATATCGTGAATTACATTCCAAATAATTCGAAATATTCTATCACAATTCCAAGCGTTTAGAATGTTTCCAATGAATTCAGATACTGAATGTGCTGATATGCCAATATTCTTGAATGTGCCGATGAAGCAATACTCGTTATATATCACAATGATATAATTCAGTATATTTTTTAATCAATTCAAATAATCCCAAAATGGTGTTTTTGTTAAAAACTCAATGATCACGTTGTAATTCTAATGGATAATTTAAAAAATAATTCGTCTTATTGGCTTGAATCTACCTCAATCACGGACAAAGGTCAATCACACAGTACAAATGAAATATACGAATGTAATAATATTAAATGATGCAATATTTCTGTAGTGTTGTTAGCCATAAATGATCTTCATATGCAATCAAATGTATTAAATTATTGGTAGTTCATTGATAGTGAACCAATGCTAATCATACTGAAAATTATAACTAAGTATCAATTTACTTTGATTGCCATGGTGACCTAGCGAAATGTTAACGTTTGAAGCTGCTTAATAGATTTGTTAAAAATAATATTGTTGCGGAATCAACCGTAAACAGCATTTTTTGTTTTCAGATAACTCAGTGCGATTTAATTTATGACAAGTTAAATACTATTTATCGTGCATGTAGACTAATTATGTTGGTTTAATGTTAATGCGAAAAGAATGCTGTTTATGGAGTGAAATCAAACTTAGCAGGACTAAGCGAAAATTCAATTTGAAAATCGTGCAAAAGCAAGATGTCTAATAATTTTATCTACACACATTTATAGGTAGTTATAAGCATGATCAGTCAGTTAGTTGGGGAGTTTTCTGAATTTGAACTTTGTGCAGTGAAAAGTAACAATTAAACAAGTTTATGAATTATTTAAATACTCAGGCGGCCTGTAATTTTTTATTGCAACATTGTCGATGCTTAAGAAAGTGGAGGCCAAATGTTAGAACGAATCAGAAGATATTCTAATTAGCAACTGTAATTTGTGTAAAACATCGATCAAATATCAATTCAAACTATTGTTTGTTTGCTGTATCTACTAATGTAGCTGCCACAACCACCTTGATACAGGCCTAACCATAGCATAGTGACTGTTGTTCCTTGACCTCCCGCAGTCTGATGGCAAGTAAATTTATTACTTGCTAAGGGTCATTAACTTGATATCTGATGCTGTAAACAAGAGTTTGGATATCAGTCTCCATGTCGGGAAAGTAGTACAAGTACTGTATATTCTAACATCACTAAGGTCTGCACATTGCATCTTAGAGAATAATTGGACTATTTCATGATACAACGTTGTATTCTAATTAACTTAAAAATACACGAGTAGTTATGGTATTGATACATTTCTGATTCATATTATTAGAGAAGTTATGGTATTGATACCGTTCTGATTCATATTATTAGAGAAGTTATGGTATTTATACCGGTCTGATTCATATTATTAAAGAAGTTATGGTATTGATACCGTTCTGATTCATATTATTAGAGAAGTTATGGTATTGATAACGTTATGATTCATATTATTATAGAAGTTATGGTATTGATACCGTTCTGATTTATACTATTAGAGAAGTTATGGTATTGATAACGTTATGGTTTATATTATTAGAGAAGTTATGGTATTGATACCGTTCTGATTCATATTATTAGAGAAGTTATAGTATTGATACCGCTCTGATTCATATTATTAGAGAAGTTATGGTATTGATACCGTTCTGATTTATATTATTACAGAAGTTATGGTATTGATACCGTTCTGATTTATACTATTAGAGAAGTTATGGTATTGATACCGCTCTTATTCATATTATTAGAGAAGTTATGGTATTGATACCGTTCTGATTTATACTATTAGAGAAGTTATGGTATTGATACCGTTCTGATTCATATTATTAGAGAAGTTATGGTATTGATAACGTTATGATTCATATTATTATAGAAGTTATGGTATTGATACCGTTCTGATTCATATTATTAGAGAAGTTATGGTATTGATAACGTTATGATTCATATTATTATAGAAGTTATGGTATTGATACCGTTCTGATTTATACTATTAGAGAAGTTATGGTATTGATAACGTTCTGGTTTATACTATTAGAGAAGTTATGGCATTGATGCCGCTCTGATTCACATTATTAGAGAAGTTATGGTATTGATACCGTTCTGATTTATACTATTAGAGAAGTTATGGTATTGATACCGCTCTGATTTATATTATTAGAGAAGTTATGGTATTGATACCGTTCTGATTTATACTATTAGAGAATTTTTGGTATTGATACCGCTCTGATTCATATTATTAGAGAAGTTATGGTATTGATACCGTTCTGATTCATATTATTAGAGAAGTTATGGTATTGATACCGTTCTGATTCATATTATTAGAGAAGTTATGGTATTGATACCGCTCTGATTCATATTATTAGAGAAGTTATAGTATTGATACCGTTCTGATTCATATTATTAGAGAAGTTCTGATATTGATACGGTTCTGATTCATATTACACTTTACATTCGGTGTGTATTTCTCCTTGACGATTTCGGTATTCGTAGCCGTAATGTTTAGGACCGCCACTTGCAAACCTTAGAATCTTGTCGTCGGGATGTTCATCGGTCCAGGCTCCTAAAAGGTCTCCTTCGATGTCAGGGTGACATTGACCTAGGCGATCGATGTAGATGCAACTGTCCGTGTCAAAATACAGGACGCGATCTCCTAGGAGTTCTAACACTTCGTACAATTTTAAGCGAGCATGGGCTGTCACGTAAACCTCAATGATGACATTTCCAAATTTGTCGGCTTCTACAAAGTCTAGTTCTTCTTCGTAATTGACTAAGATCAAGTCCTCACGAATGACGTCCACGTGTTTGATGTATTTGGTCTTGTCATGAATCATCTGGAAGTAGCGAGAAGGTTCGGACAAATACTCTATCTTGGTTAAAGACGGTCGTTGTGCCATTTTACCTCACAAGCAATTTAACATCACTTTGGCAAACGATCGCCTTCCTTCGTTTTTCTCGATGTGGTCTAAAGTGATGCTTTCCTGCTCCCAATATTTTTCTTTGAATTTCTTTTGGTCTTCGGGAGTGTGGCACCATTAAGGATAGCCGCTAGCTTCTTGTTTTAGTTTCAAAAAGACATCCACGTAGTCTGCAAAAATACCTATCTCTGTCTCGTCGCCATTGTGATATTGTTGTGTCTTGGGAAAATGGTAAATTTCGTACACTTCTAAGACCTGGTATCCCAGGTCCAGGGCTTGAAACAATTCCACGCTAATCCACGTTCCTGACAAGGCGCGTTTTTCCTGGCTGTGCTGACAAGGTTGGTCTTGGTTGCACTTTTCGGCACAAGTTCGACACAAAGGAAACATCGGTTTCCCTTTGTAATGGTGAGGTAAAATGGGATGGTACAAGTCCGTAGGAGACAAAACTTTGCACTTGATCAATCCTTCGTACTGTCGAATGTGGTCCAGGTCAATGTGTTCTGTAATCAATTGTGGATGCCCTACGGGAAAGTGACAATATTTGCACACGTACGGATACAGCGAACACACGTCCAAGTATTTGATTTCTTCTCCCTTCTCCTCGTCCGCCTGGTACAGCAAACAGGTGGCATTCGTTAGTCCTCGGTACGAAAACTATCCCGGGGGTTCAGTGGGTCCACCAACTTGTAACTTTCCGCAATGCGTTTAAACTCGGGATCGATTTTCCAACGGTGATTGTACTCATGTTCCCACGTTTCCACCACTTGGTATCCTTGCTGTTCTAACTTCAAACGTCGCTGACAAGTAGTCTGGCACAAGTCTTCCATGGTCCGTTGTAAAAACTGATTGTTTGGTGTCACGTAGAGGGTAACACATGGGACTTCCGATAAATAAGCATCCGTGAAACTCGTACACGATCTGAGGGTTTTCTAAGTCCTAGAAATCCACCAAATACGTTCCGACGGTCTTTTCGCCTCCTCCGTTGCGGGCGTGTTTGATGCATTTGTTTTCCTTGTCACACAAATAATGTAGCCAGCGTAGGGCTTTGATCGAGTATTGACGCTTGACAAAGTTAGTCGTTTGAGGGCTTATGACAGCCAGGGTGTTTTCGGGCATGAATCCATGGCGGTACACTAAGGAACACGCTTTGGCGATGGTGCAAGTTCTTTCAAAGAATTAATCCCTCCGTGCTCCATGAAGAATTATCGAAATTTTCCACAACAACGTCGTAAAATATCTATGTCAGATCGACGATACTTTAACATTTCTTCCTGAAAGTCGAAGGGGTTCGAGGCGTGAGTCTGGTACCAAGCGAAGAAAGCTTCTCGTTGTTCGTTACGCATGTTGTCGGGGTCGTAAGAGTGAGTCTCAGGCAAATGGGATAGAACGGCACGTTGTATGGCTTCGGTATTGAAAAAAGTGCGGGAAATAACCTTTGGCCATTTCTATAATTCCAAACGTTATAGGCATGCGAGTTAAAGGCATGGCCAAGTAACTCATTGAATCTATAAACTGTACTTGTCCTACATGCATAGAAATAATTTTGGCTCCAATTAAGGTCACTTGAGGACGTTCGGTACTTTGTTCAATATAGTATCTGAGCAGAAATTGCCCATCGTATCCCGAGAAATTGTGAGCCATTACCGTGGCATGGCGATGACAATCTCCGTAATGTTCGATGTCTTCTTGACTCCACGTCTCGTCGATGGGGTTTAAGATCCACTGGGCAAACACAACCTATGTGTTTGACCGTCGAAATATTTTTTCTCGTCCTCCAAGAATCTTGCTACAGTGAGGGCAATGATTAAAGAGAGTCTCTTGGATGCGATTCTCGCACGCTTGGTGAGTCACGCAGAAATTAGGAATGTGTTTTACCGGTGTTTTGCATGCATTCGAAATCAAAAAAGATAAAATGCCCTTTCTTCTGGTCATCTTCTTGTTGGGTTTGGTAATTTTGAATGAAGCATTCGTGTTCCAAATCCACGATTTGGCGACAAATGTGACATCGTTTCTTACCTCGACAAACGTGAAACTTGGCACTATTGGTTCGTATGCCTTGTCCACAAGTAGGGCACAATCTCAGGAGTTGACAAGCACTTTTCTGCTGTGAACCTTGCATCTTCAAATGTTGTTGGTAACAGGTAGGACTGACAAAAGTGCGCTGACAAACAGGGTAATGCACTCTTTCGTGTCCTTTGTCTAGACAAGGCTTAGAGGCCAAACATCCCTCACATTTCGATCCACAATGATTGTGTTGTTCTCGATTGTTTTAACCATAGTCACATTTTTCACAGTTGTAACCGTATCCTAGGAATCCAGTGATGCTGGTAATGGTATCAAAATGCTCATCGTGATGATATACGTGAAAGTATTTTCCGTGTTTGAAATCGTTGCCTCGAAACAAAAGAGGTCCACGCACTTCTTGAGGGTGCACTTTCAAGGTGTAACGTGGAGCCAAGACGTCTTGCAATTTTTGCATATCTGGAATGCCGCAAGGGGTGTCTTTAGATATCCCCGCTTGCTGTATCAGGAGTTCTGCTTCACTTCTTTGTTTGGCTCGGTCCGATCGTTGAATTGTTTTCCAGACTCTTTTCCATTCTGCCGTGTCGTTCTTGTTGGCATACGTTCGTCCCACGACGATGGCACGGGATAAACACATCTGGTCTTGAGGATTGTTAATTCGGACGAGGCTTAGTTCGGTGTTGCGAAGGTTGTTGACCAATAACACTTTTTTGCGTCCTACCCCCCGGGGAAGAGACACGTGGGTCATGAACAGTGTGGCTTTTCCGTCGGCGATGTGAAACATTTCTTTGGATTGTTGCACATGTTGAATCTTGTCGATGACTTTGGAAGGTGTCAATTCCGATGAACTGCTAAACTCGATCCAAATAGGGGACTTCAAACCGTCGTGATGAATGGAAAGTGTCAAGCGATCGTCTTCTTTGCATTGACATCGTAGTTTCAGTGAGGTTAACAAAGAATACCACAAATTGGCGATGAACCATTCTGCTTTCTCCAAAGGTACGTCCGACTTGAAATCTTTAATTTTCACCGTGTACCTGTAGGCCGTAGTTCTAATTTTCTAGAGGAGTGTTTCTCCGTCTCTCGAATGTGGTAATACTTTTCGGGTGATACTGGTCGACTTTGGTTTGGAATATGCTCTCACAGTATGGCCGCAGACGTGGAAGGTATCGGTTCAGGTTCGCTCATTTCTTCAATTTGAGCGAACACTTCTTTACGTGTGTGAGGCGATACGTCACGTCGCTGTCTCTTACCTTCTTCTCACTGAAATCTTGCGATCGTTTCATCTCAATTACTTATTCAGAAATGATTTAACCAAGTTTGATTTCTCTTTATGTACACCCATATATACCTCTAGTTGTGATAATGGACAAGTGAAAGTCCAACAGTTTTGAAGCCCTGAATGACTTACGTAAACGACAATAGTGCGTCTTAAACACCTAGTGCATTTTGACGACCCTTCGATTCAAATCCTACCTCGAAAAGACAAAGGTTGCAAGAAAAGAAAACAAAACTGAACATTTGGTGTCACCAAGAGCTCCATAGACTGTACTGTGTTGTTAGAACACGTACGTACTCCATCTAGAAAACAACGCTACTTGACTACGATGTCTCATTCTCTTTGACACTTCTACTTTGCTGTTGACCGCGATATCTATCAACCCTGATTTAACACACGTCTTTCTTCATTTGATATTTAAAAAAAAAATAAACCCATTTTTATAAGAACTTTTATGATAACAGCGACGATGTCTCTTCCTGCTCTTACTACTGTTGCTGCACCTACAAGGACGATATTTCATAAGACCAATCCATGAGTCAGAGCAAGTTAAGTTGTGAAGTTGAGCGGAGGTGTATAAACAACAACTGTCAAGTCCCTATGTTTCAGTTCCGTTTGTGATAATAACTTGCGATACTTCACATTTTCTAAAGTGGAAATGTGTGCAAGCCGTACAAAAGTCATGTGACTATAGCTTTTGACACTTTACTTCACTTCATAAGTGTCAAGAATTTTTTTTACCATTTTCCAAAACACGCACACACTCGCAACGTGACCATAATCTACACTTCTATATGTGGATATCCCACAGACCCGTCCCAGCATACAGAGCTGGCTAAGAACTGTACGAATATCACATCATTGTTTCAGAAATATCAACAACAGAAAGTATGTGTATCTTCCCCGTTCCACCCTTTTTCAGTGTTTGAGTCTGTTCTCTAAAGGAAAACAATTTTGGAACAAAATTAAATTTTGAATTAAAAATTCTCTCTCTTTGTAAATTTGTTCAAGGTGTTGGTGCATGTCAGATTACATCCAATGCCTTCTCCAAGTGAAATACATTTCTACACGTCATTGCGTTTGTTCAATTCGGTTGTTTGTTTTTTTTGGGGGTTAGTTATCGTTTATCTTTAATTCTATTTTTTGATGTATTTTTTCTTTGATAAAAGATGTACGATTGTTTATTGTTGTAACGGTATATATGTCATTTGCTACAAAAGAAAATATATATAGCAAAGGGCTAAAGAGTGTTCATATTTTTATTATTTCAAGCTCTACAAAACGTACCAAGTTTGTTTTGCAAGAGGATTGAAACTTAAAGTTGCGCAGACGTGAAGGAAAACATACATTTGTTACAAAAGTTTGCACTCTGTGTTCATTCTAATCATGCTTGCCTTATATCTTTGTGTTTTAGATAACATATTTATTCTGATGTAAATACATGCATCTATGGACAGACATTGGGTTCTCATCCTTGAGGTTACTGTACTTTAATTTATTTACTTTATGCAAACCCCAAATACAATAGTTTGACAAAAGTTACCACTCACTACTATATTATTTCTCTCTACCTAGGCGAATGTGTTTATGTCAAAATGTCAAAGTGAGAAAATATGTTTTTGGTTAGTTTTAAAACTCGAGCAATAATTATACAGTTAAGTGGTTGATGTGTCATAAAGAAATGGTACAATACGCATCAAAGGGATTGTAAGTTCACACTCCAGTCTGTCTGCGCTGCAATTGAATCAATGCATGAGCCTTGGCAAAACAATGCACCAGTCGTTAGAAGAAATTTATTGGTTACACTTTTTTCTACCCCCTTAGCTTCGAAATGCCCTCACTCGTTCTCAGTACAGTGACACGATAAGACGAGTTTTTTTTCTGCGCCTGACCACTACACTACCTACCTTGAATTTTGAACCAAACAATGCGTCACTCATTGGCAAATCGATATTTTCCACCGCCTTCGCTTCAAATCGGCTTCAGTTGTTGCTCTCACAGCAAGAAGATAAGGCGTGTATTTCTGTACCTGTCCACTAGACACTTTCCAAACAATGAACCTTATGCACAAATAATCACACCATCCTGGAAATGTCAGTCTTATTGCAAAATACAACAAGACATGTTTGGATGTACTATTCTGTGAGAACTTCACAAAACGTTTTTGACAGAATGATTTTAGTAGGCTATGTCTGCAATTTCCTCTTGTGATATTTTACAATAGTGGTTTATTTCCTCAAAGAATAAGTAGTCAGTGAGATGTGTGTGAAATTTCGTAAGGAAAATATGCCATGCAAAACGTAAAAGAGTCGTGATATTTTTAAAAGTAGGAATAATATTCTCTCTCCCTCTCTCCGTCCTAGCAATATTTTTTGAACTCTAATGACATCTGTTCCTGTTTTGAAGATACTTTTCCAAAATTGTGAACTGTAGTCACCATAATTACGTAAACTGTTCCGTCTGTCATGTAAATTTGTTTCCAAAACTTACACCCTAAAATTTGTTTCCAAACCCTAAAATTTGTTTCCAAAACTTACACCCTAAAATTATAGAACGATTTTGACTTCTGTCAGTAAATCATTATATGAGACAAAATCTTGAGTTGACATGATCTTGTGCAATTCATGTATCTTAGCTTTATCCTTTTTTTTGCACACTGCAATGTGTCACGAAAACAATTCTAACATTAGATCTACCGTTTTTTATTCTTCTTTCAAAAGGCAACAAACACAGCGCTTTTTCAAGAATGGCGCGAGTGACATTGCACTGTATAACACTGCCTATGGTTAACTTTAAATTCTCAAAGCGAAACATGCATTCAGAACAATTGTAACAATGTTCGACCTATTTCTCTCAGTTTAGACCAGTGGTGCACAAACCTTTTGAGTCAGGGTCCACAATCTGACTTGTCGAAACCGTCGGGGGCGACAAAAAAGTGAAGATCAAAATCGTCCCACACAAGATAGACATCACATCTAAGAACACACAAATAACGATGAAGACTATAATTACGAAAAAGAAGTCGCATACTACGACTTATTCTTAAAATGTTATGATACGTCAACTTTCACAAAGTCAGTGCGATGGATGGTGCTGCATGTCATCTGCAAGCTTCGAAACGCCCGGCTTGATGTTTCACGTTGAAAGACGCAAAATTGCTTCCAGATTATCATCAGTCAGCTGATTGCATGTGTTGCTTTTGTTGCATAGCAGTGTCACGAGATTTTTCAAATACACCAGCAAGTAAAAACACATCAGATCGTGATAGTCACCCATGATCTTGTATTCGAATGATGACCAAACTTTGTTTGCATATTCATATTCTTTTTCTGCAATACCTTCATGCGAAAGCAACAAATTAAACCCATCAGTAGGTGGCAACTGAGTTTCAGCAAACGTGTCGCAATTGTTCCATGACCTCGTATTATTTATATTTTAAACTACCTTAGATAATGTGGATGAAGCAAATTAACCTTTTATAATGAAGAATCGGATCGCTTTGGAAATACTTTTATTGCCGAATAACAATTATTATTATTATTAATATTATTATTATTATTATTATTATTATTATTATTATTATTTCATAATTTCTGATTATTGAAAGTTTCCATTCATTTAGTAAAATTTTGCAGATGCTTTTTCTATTCGGGTATAAAATACAATATTTAAGTCTTGATCATGAAATCATCATCACAGAAACTGATGCAAATTACTTTCAAAAGCAATCACTGCTTGAACTGTTTAGTCTAGATCATTGAATATTCCATATCGAAGACACTCGTCGAGAGCATGCCTCTAGAAGAGGACATCTCATATTGTCCAGAATAAGTCAAGGTGACATACTGTGCCAAATTATTATAGTATGATAAATGTTTGTTTTCATGTCTCTGACAATCAACGTAATTATACTTAAAGTATGAAAAGTCAAAATAAATAATTTTGTTTCGGGGCAGAAGCAAAATCAATAAATATTTCTTTTCTTAATATCTTTTGTTTTGGATGTCATGGAGAATCTAGAAATATAATTCTGTTCGCATAGAGTTCATCATTACCTTATATATACAGGACACAATTAGGGCTGGCAAAGGCTATTCTAAATATTACATTACCATATCAGTTTGTAAATAAACTGTATCCAGGCAAATTATGACACAATCTGGACACAAAATCGGATTCCAACCATGGACGACCTTTGGGTGTAAAAAGGGTCCAAAAACGTAGCCTTTTCCCTCTTTATTGTGTAGTGCAACTTAAATGTCCAGATTATTTGCTATCGTTGTATAACTAAATCTGTCTACCCTTCTATAATACCACCCACTTTAGTGTATCATGCATAAACCTGACGCTACAGACATTGGAAGTAGGCTACTACCTCATGCCCCGTAAACTCGTCGCTAGGGTTTAATGTGTTAACGAGTGAAGAAGCTACTTACTGTCAGTAAATAAATACAATAGACCCAGTTAGTTTTCTCATCTAGTATCATACTATCCATAGCTGTATGCTCTGTTTAACACATCCCCTTAAACTTAAAGAAACGAATCGATGTAATATTAGATCTAAAGTTTCACATATGATTTTCTTCAATAAGTATATTTCATTTATATGGTACACTTAAATTTCGAAATAGTCCCCACATGGCTCATTTTGTTTACAATAGATAGTGAATGTGGCCATTTTGTGCATGGAAATTCATTATAAAAAGTAAGACTTTAGACCAGTCTAAACTTTAATGTAAAGAGACCACCTTGATTCAGCAGTTACATGAGATGTGTTCCGCTGTACGGCGATTCAAATGGTGTTGACATACTTTTAGCTACAATTAATGACTCTGATCTGAAAATTCACCGAGCCCCAGACGCTGCCAAGTAGTTTTTATATGCGCAATAGAAATCACTGATTCAATTTATAAAACATTTAGCGATTGAATAACTTGGTAGATGAAGTTTCTCGCTTGCACAATTACACACACAAACACACACACACACATACATACATACATACATACATACATACATACATACATACATACATACATACATACATACATACATACATACATACATACATACATACATACATACATACATACATACGTACGCACATACGCACGCACACACATACATATATCTACGTGAAATATGAAATGGTATTAAACCTTTACTTCCTTTTTAGATCGTTTCACAAAAAGAAGCAACAACAACACAGCAACAGATGGAGATTCCTCACAACTATGTCGAAATCCCATTCAAATGGCAGACCATCGCAACATTTTCGGGCCGTATATCCCCGATGGAAATATTAATAGAAAATGACAGTGATTATGCGCTGATGCTGGACAGCGAATATTTTTATACTGGACAACGGTTTGAATCTACATTTGGGAAGACCATGAAGCCTGGGTCTAGCTTTCTCACTCACGCTGCTAATAAGATCCCAAGTATCTACTGTGGTGTAACTGGAGGATTGGAATATCGAATTCAGGGAAAATATATATATCTGTATCTTGGTTTCGCCAGTCCTTATATGACAAGCTGCAGGTGTTATGTATGCCTAACCTGTGACGATCATACCGCCGAGTGGGCCTATACACAAGGAATTGATGCTGATGGGCTTTCCAAATCCGTTTCTTCCGATGACTGTCGCGTACTTGCATATCTGACAGACGGAAAATATTGTTCAAACAAGAGGGTTGTATTTCGGATAGAAAATAATAAGACATCCCAATAAGCTTCAAAATTCCAATATCTCCTATGTCGCATAGCGTATTAGTTGCGAGAATGAACGCAGTTTCGAAGGATAATATGCTTAACAACGACGTACAGGAATAAGATGTCGCTACAGTATAGATTTATCGTAGATCGTATTTGTCTTAGTAATATATGTATAATCTTCAGTAATCAAGGCACATTATATTAAAAGTAACCATGTTTTCTTCGCAATTACATACATACAAGTTGTTTTCTCCCAATAGCGTCTTTATTTTGCATCATATTTGTCATTCTCAGGGACACCCACACACACACACACACACACACACACACAAAACCTACGAAACTTGAACATACAATTTTTGTCACATTGGGGTCATTGTTTTATTTCTTAATAAAGTTGTGGAGAGGAAGATCGGTTTACTATGCGTTGAATATATCTATATATTTTGCAATTAATATGTATCACAACGGGGACACATATATACAAAGTGTAGGCGTTTATAAAATCAAAATCGGGAACATTCCATTAATATGTATTTCGATTATAAATAAACTATGAAAATAATCTAAATCTCTCATGCGCATAGTTACCTTTCTTATTAATACACTAATTTGAGACTTATGCTAAGGTTTTGTATTACGTTTATATTATGTTCAGGTGAATCTATATGTACCCTAATTTTAAGAAACCTTATCGTCCCAAGCCAATACATAAAACATGTTTCGGTTAAAAGAAACTAATCAAAGATATGTACACCAGATGTTCAGTTAAAATTTGTTTTACAGTTATGTAAAGATTTGGTAGCAAAAATGTCAACACAATAAGGATTTAGTAAGTTATATGTGTTTTACAATGACATTACACGGGTGGAATATTCGAATAGTATTCAACCAAACGTGACTTAAAGTCCAACTAAATGATTTTATTTTTCAACGTCTATTCAAGTTTTAATATTATAATCACTGTTACTAAATATATCAAGAGTGCACAACCTTTTACGGGACTGCAAACATATTTCATAATATAATAAAGTTCACGGGCGAGAATTCTGTGTTGTTTTGATTTGCCCTTCGGGCTGGACAGAACATGTTCCGGCCCGCGGGATGCGGGTTGTGCACCCCTGAAATATATATATTTTTTTATGCATTTAATTTCCATGTTATATCATAGTTCTACTAACAGATTTTCAACGTAGGTTGGTGCATGTATTTCCATTAGCATTAGAATGAATAATTATCTCTCTTTCTCATTTTCTTTCTGTCTGTCTCTCATTTATTAATTAAAGCAAAGAAAGAAAGGCTTTGAGAAAGCCATTAATGCTAACCAATGTCTTGATTAATGTTGGTAATATTCAGAGTATTGTGATTATAAATTAGTAAATCGTTTATTATTTTTGTTGTTGTTGTCATTATTATTATTATTATTATTATTATTATTATTATTATTATTTTTCTTTTTCTTCTTCTTCTTCTTCTTCTTCTTTTTATTATTATTATTATTATTATTATTATTATTATTATTATTATTAATGATTTTGTTGTCGTTTTAATATAATATATTTTAAAAATAATTGAATATGGGTACGTACTAGTGGGAGTGGGTGGGAATGGGAGTAGAGTAAGAACTGTATTGCCATTTGGCCGACAGACTCTTCGTTACATTGATGACGAATAAATAATCAGCAATGTTGGTAAACAAGTCTCCGGAATTATTTTTTTTTATAGGCAATCAACCAATTGATAATCGTATTAAATTTTGTAATGATTTTTTGTAAGAAATAATATCTGCTACTAAAACTAGGTTATCAGCTTGAAATGAAATACAGAGACAAATATATATTTCAGAAACAGTGACTTTGAGGTTGAAACGTGAATAAACGTTGAATAAATACAACAATTAAATCAATCAGTCAATCAATATTACATTATCTAGTATAATATTCCTGGCAAAAGTGTTTGACTAATATTTCTTTTATTAACAACTTATTAGATACCTAATTCTTCTATATGATGATAGAGTTCAAGGCATAGCTTAATCTAGAAATTAATAATGTATATAATGGAAAAACTTCAATAAGCTGACAGAATATTTTCAGGAAATGATTTTTGTGACCGATGTCAGGTTGGGGTATGTAAAGTTGTTTCTTTCAAAACTTTTTATTCCTAATCTTATCATCAGTCTTTAGAGGAATCAGTTGAAATTGTGTTTAGTTTTGATTTAAGAGGATTTATTTATTTTAATTATTAATTGGAATTATCAAATAATTTTAGGTTAGGACTAAAGAACTATCTTGGAATTAGTGTGAATTCATTCAAGGACATTTTGAATTATGTAATTGCGATACATCAATATTTTTCACACTAGCACATTCGAGATCATTGGTATATCAGCAAGATATTTTGGATTATATCATTGTAATACATCCAGACTGTTGGCATAATAATATATTCGAGACTACAAGGATATCAAAACATTCAGTTTTAGAATTCGTTATGAACAAAACCTTAATTGCAGTACTCTATAATTTTGTAATTGTGATTTAACTTAAAGGAATAGTTTTCATTTATTTCGCAATATTATGAGTTCATCTTAACATTTCACTTTGTATTATATGGGAATACATTATATGTTGAATTTTACAAAACCTTTTGGCTTTTCGCATTTTTATTTTACTTAGTTTAAAAGCATATAATCGTAACAAAAGATATCCCGCAAAAGTTACCCCAATAATCTTTTTTTTTTGTTGTGAACAAGCGATCCATGTTTACTATGGACGAATTGTATAACTGAACAAATTTTAACAAACACCATGGTAAAGGAATTTATGGTTGGTATAATATTCTGCATACATACATATATACATACACATATTACATACATACATACACACACGCATTACATACATACATACACACGCATGGATGCATACATACAGACATACATACATACATACATACATACATACATACATACATACATACATACATACGTACGCGAGAAATATGAAACTGTATTAATCCATGACTTCCATTGTAGATTCGTTGCACAAAAAGAAGAAACAACATCACAGCACATATGGAGATTACTAAAAAGTTGATTGAGATCCCATTAAAGTGGGAAACCATCTCAGCATTTTCTCAACGTCTACGTCCGTTGGAAGTATTGATAGAAAATGCAAGTTTTCATGAGCTAGAATTCGATTGCGAATACTTTGCTACTAGAGGACGGTTTGAATCTACATTTGGGAAGACCATTAATTCTGGGTCGAGCTGGCTCACTCTCATTGCCAATATAATCCCAAGCGCCTTCACTGGTGTAAGTGGATGATTGAATTATAGGATGCAGGGAAATAATCTCAATATGTATCTTGGTTTTACCAATCCTTTTTGGGGATGCTACAAAAGTTTTGCACGCTTGACTCACGAGGAATACGCCGCTGAGTGGGGCTGTGAAAATGCACATGATGGACTCTACAATGCCTCACCTTCAGTAGAGGGCTTTCGCGTAACTGATGAGATAATAGACGCAACATATTGTCCATCCAGAAGGATTGTGTTTCGGATATAATAGGGAATGACATCGCAATAATCTTCAAATATAATGAAGTGACATTTGAGATCTGATTTTGCAAACTAGGAGCATTTTAATAGATAGTGTTAAAAGAGGTCAACATAAATTTGCCGATTCGGCAAATATATCACTAGAAACGTTTCATGTATCGAATGGCATATTAGTTACGATAATGAACGCATTTATAAGTTAAATATGCTTAACGAAGACTTGCAAGAATAAAATATTGTCTGCTGATATATTGATACATCACCTTAACTTATATTTGATCATGGATTGTATCTATCTAAATATGTTTAACCTTCAGTTATCAAAGCACAATATAATACAATTAACCATGTTTTCTTTGCAATTACATTAAACGTGTTTTCTCCCAATAACGTCTTTATGTTGCATCATATATGTCATTCTCAAAGATGAGTACAGCCAAAATCGTTGACAAAAGAGATTCAGCAATATTCTTGATCAAAGAGTGCAATCATGGAATTGTACCAGATTAGTACTCGCTTTCTTGAAACGTTACTGAGTCAGTCAGCATCAAAAAAAGTTTTGAAGACGTCATACTACTAAAGTTCAACAAAGATCCTTTCTTCTACCACTTGAAGGTAACGCCAACACGTATTGACCATGGTATTATGTCGCCACTGTACTATCAGCGCTTGTCGATAAAACAAACGTTTTTTTTTTCTGATTTGAATCAAACTAACATCAGAAAATTCAATATAAAGTTAACATCTTTTGGTTCGAACTAAATTACTAATCAATGAATAGTCAACTGCACTTCCACAACAGGTACAAAAACAAAAAAGGCATATGACACATACAACTCTTTTATGTGACGATGCCTTAGTAGAAATATTACAATGGCACATTTACAAAATTTGATAATTATGCATTATACTACCGCATCTTAACTAACCATACAATTATGCGTGTGCATTTACTTACCCAGATAACATTTCAACGTTGATCTAAGACTTTGGCAATAATTTCTTGGCAACGCGATTTAGTGAACTTGGTGGAATGTTACTACAACTTTGTTGTTTAAGGCCATAATATAACAATTCTACAACATTCTGACATCATTTCAGACCTGAATTGAAAATTAAAAAATGCAATATGTTGTGTTTTTGTTTTAAACATATGCCCTACTGCTGGCAAGAAAGTCCAAATTTGCAATTAAACACTACAAATTTATGATCATTATCATCCATCGAGGAGGAGTATGGATAGGGTTTTCAAGAAGGCTTCCGCTGTCACTTTATTGAACTTGAGACCTGCACCATTTTTAGTTAGGACAAACTAACATTCACTGGTCATTTGACCATAAAATAATGACATTGAAGGCGTAATGACTCCCGCAAATTAGTTCAAAGTCGTCCGTATATAAATGCACTCTGCACAGTATAGCGTGTGTGTGTGTGTTTTGGATTTATAATGCAGTTTAAAAATTTTCAGTCATATCGCTGTGATGTTTAACAATTTATAGTGATGGCTAGCAGTGGGGCATCATACCGCAGACATCTAGCATCATATCCCATCCACTCACATTACTTGGAAACCATGTAGACCAGTACTAACAATAACCTTCTAATGCTGTGCGCCGAATGGAAGCAGCTGCTAATAAAATTTTAAAAGTCTTTGGTATGACTCAGCCTGGACTCGAACTCACGACCTATGGCATCCGAGGCGGACGATCTAACCACTAAGAAACCGGCGTTTTCTGCACAGTATAGACTTCTTAAAATATTAAGATAAACTGAATGAAATGTTTAAAAAAGATTAAGTAGTAAGGATTCTTAATTAAGAGGAGAAAACTGGATATAATAAACCAAGACAACATTCCTTTTACAATTCCTTTTTGAAAATGGTTGTCTAGATTTTATCAAGATTAAAAATCAGAACCTGTTTACACCACAGCAAAATAAATTTGTGTCTTCTTCTGCTGAGGCTCGTGCAAATGGCAAACATGTTTAGCTCCCTGCAACATATACATCAAGCAACTGCCAATCTGTCACTTGCTGCATCACCGTCACATCAGCGGAATAATAATGTGGTGGACCGTATGATGTCAACGTCAGCGTTGTTGTGAGATACACTGATTGGTACTGCCACGTTTTGCACTCCTATAAATGTTGCAAATCAGTCGGCAGCGTGATGTCAAAACCAATCCAAATTTGTCAGTGCATACATTCCAACTGCAGCTGCTATCGCTATCAAAGTCAAACAATTCATTTTAGAAGGCCAGTACATTGAGTCGCTAAGCTGATAGGAATTAGCAAACCTTGAAGATGCAGATTAATATTAACCAAGCTTCTCCCGAAATTAAGCAGGCACCTAGTCAGAAGAAAACCCCCTTTATTTTACCACTTTCCTTTAATCAGTGGATCTTTGCTTGGAATAGGTTCGTAACAATTCTCTAAGAAAGTAAAATAGTATCAATTGCAGGTTTATCTTAACCTATGGAAAATATATGTGTTTTAATTATACTGCAGACTGTCGGCATAAGAGAGTGATAAGGCTTGTTTCCCGTCATGAACGATCAAGTGAGTATTCCGCTAAGACGGAACATAGCTAGTCGCCCATGCACTCAGTGCTAAAGCGACTTTAATTCAAACAAGTCAAGTCAGTCTAGCAGCTAATTGTAGTCGCGTTAAGACATCAAACCAGAAAGGCTATACATTTGGAACTCCATATCATTTGGGATATGCTCGTCGTCTTGTGAACGAACTGTATATGGAGAAAATACAGGAAGCAATAAATCTGAAAGAATAAAAAAGGAGGAATAGGAAAGTGCAGTAATACCCCATATGATGATAAGGCAAACCTATGAAGTGAAGCCTGTTGTGCGCCACCTACTACAGGGGAGAGTCACTGTCCCTCAAGTTGAGAAGTGGGACCTGGATTTGGAGCAATATCAGGTAGAATATGAACCTCAGAGAGACACAACATCAACGGGCATATTGTAGAGTGGCGAGGGAAAGAGTCTTCAGAATCTGACAAACGGGAGATTTGCGGGCAGAATCCACACGACCCCCATCTCAGCACTCCTCAGCACCATTAGCCGACGAATATATGGAGGCAATGATGTTTATGTAGAGCTCTACGCGGAAGGTGTGGACATTTATCAGGTATTCAAGTCAACTAGAACACTGTAACTAATCACTGCAACATTACCCTTCCCGTTTGACCAAGAGACACATACCATTACTTGTGTTGCTTTCACAACCACCACCGACACAATTAAAAAGACGCTAGGACATCTTGACATCAATGTTAACAGGTGCCTCAAAGAGAGGCGGCAGAACAAAACACTAATGTTTCTCAAGATATTTGACAATTGAGAGCCTTGGTGGGGAGAATAAATACCAAATCCTTATGCTTCTTCTCAATCTGCATTCTGCCAGCCAAAGAAGAGGATCGGGTAAAAATAATTATTGAGAGTTAAGGTTTCATTCTGATTTTTTACTTTTGGTGCAAACGTATATCTGGCCACATTTAACCTATCAGTCCCGAAGACTACCACCTTAAGTATTTGGGTACACTGGCTATTCTTGGGACATGACTAACTTTGCTTTAAGTTAGTAAAATATACACAGCCGACTACAGCCATTGTTGGAAAATACACAGTTAAATAGACTCGTTTTATGTGGGACACCACTTTCCTGTTTCTTCTTCAGCATCAATTTGTATTGCTGATTTGACAGGTCTTGATGTTTTTT
This sequence comes from Unio pictorum, assembly GCA_030141615.1. NCBI lineage: Eukaryota > Metazoa > Mollusca > Bivalvia > Unionida > Unionidae > Unio > Unio pictorum. Next base: position 7,698,657 of record JARLTB010000018.1, on the reverse strand, counting down.
TTTCTCCATTTGTACATGTGTTGATCGTCACGGTGTCATGTACCATGTTAGATGTACCAGCTATGCTGAGGTCTCGGCTCTTACTGTAGAGAGATACGGACATATTGGTTGTCAGAAGGAAGTTGACATATGAATTTTGGCTTGTAGCCTGTTTAAGGGTGTCAGGTTACTCGCGGGTTATGAACGTAATTCGTATAGTATTGTATAAGCCCAACTTGTCAAATGGTAGGTGTTAAGTCCCACTTTGTCAAGACGTATTATACAACATATAATAATAATAACTATAACCCACTCTCTTTTGATACGCGTTATCTAAGAGATGACCACCCTCAATATAATTGTCCGGTTCAAGAATGAGAATTGATAGAGTAAACATGGGGTAGGTATATTGAACAAACAACTACGAGCCCCGTAAAAAATAAACAAACAATTTAATCAATTACATACACAATTATTAAACTTCCTTTTATTAGGAATACACGCTGTTTAGAAATACAACTTTCACCAAATTACAATAAAATTTGAAATAGATTTGAACAAATTAGCCGATCTGTTACTGATAGTTTAAATCATCATAGGATCGAGTGGTACAATCAATGCCTTGTTCGATTTTCATAACCTGCTGTTTACTCGATCCCGTCACTGTTCAATTGAATGTTGTTCTAAAAAACTCCTGTTCTCCAGATAATCTGCACCCATGGATGTTCCTGCTCGATTCCCGACTTGTGCACTGTATCATGCGTTCACTGCAATTTCCGTTTCCCAATTCCTTTTCCAAAGTTTACGTCGCAATTCACGTAACTTCTCGATCTTCCCAAAAACTATTTTCTTCCTTTCAAACGAAAATTAAAACAGCTTAAGTCTCTCGTTACAATGGTTACAGTTGAGACTGTCCATTATTCCCGGTTCAAAAAGTCAGCTAGTAATTAAACTACACATGTCCTCAAATGAATGTAGTTACACAAATTGCGAATAATCCATCAAGGCTTTGAATTCGAGCCCCGCCTTAATTTAAGCAGCAAACAAATTGAATACACTGTCGCTAAATCATCTATGAAATCAAAATTCGGTGAATTCACATGTATTCTCGTAACCCATTACTAATGTAATACATTCAATTCTTAGAACATAATCATTATTCATCCAAAATGATCAGTTCAAAAATTGACGTAACACTTCCTATTCATAACTCAGAATAGTGGTTTAAGATATAAATTAACACTACGTCTTTCTTAACTAAGAATTAAGGTAAGAATTCGAATTCATAATTCAAAAGCACATTATTATACAAATGTGTCAAATGAAACCATGCAAGAACTTCAAATTCATAACACAGAACATATTACTATACAAATGGATCAAATGAAATCATGCGGACCTGTAAATTAAAGCAAACAACATATAAATTGCATCAACAATATACAGGGAATTGTGACAGTACCTTTGTGTTTTAGTGTGTCCGTTCCTTAGTTTGGCGGTTTTTTCTGGACCACGATTTCTTAACGGACGTATTTCTCTCAAATAGCATCGTGAGTCCTTTCTAAATAATTCTACCCCCGGTTCTCTTTCTTGCAGAGAAAATTTCAAGACTAACATCTAATTTAGCTAGGCCGATATTATGTCCAACGAAATTTTCGTGTGAAAACACACCCTTTATTTAACCGTGACCAATCAGAATCAAATGTGTTTTCTCCCGCTTTTCCCTAGAAGTCGCTTACGTCATGGTCAATATGACATGCTTGTTTTTAAGTAACATTTTCTCGACTCTAACACTTCTCGTGAAAAATGAAACCTTAAAAATGTCGCTAGCAGTCTTTCTGGTTCCTGAGTAAACAAGGTTTAATTAGTATAAGTGTCGTACTCTACTTTACAGACCCCACTTTGACACGGAGTGTCTTCATAAATCTAACTAATGGTTTGCTGCCCACAATTAATGTTTAATTAATATATTTCGTGAAATTTGCCCCTTCACATAGGGCTCTGTCACGGAATTGTATAAATCCTTTTATTTACTAAATACATGTACTATAGTTTCCTTTTTGGGAAAAACGATACCCGAGGGTGATTAATGTATATTGTGTTGGATTTCGAAATAGTGAGGTCGGTCCATCCTATGCCGCACGTGCAAAGTGCTTTTGATGGGAAGAATTGAATGCATCCAGTGCACAGACGATACCGTGCATATATACCCCACTCTAGGTAAAGATCTTTACATTAAGTCTTGTCAGTGAACGGGTCTGCTATAAGGACTTGCACATCTTTAGCTGTAGTGGTACGTTTATTAATTTCTTCTATATAAGATATAACTGTTGTACAAAAACGGATTGTTTGTGGTATGTTTTGTAGCTTTGGTTTACGCAGTATAATGCACATACATGTATTTATAATCTGATTTTGCGACTTAGCAAAGGATTTATATTAGTAATATAGGCTATGTAAAGTGCCAAATTTTCGGTCGAATCTATTAAATAACTTTTATTTCTAGCCAGCAGCCATTTGTTAGGTTTATGGGACATTCTGCACAGAAAGATACTGGTATAATCGGTTCACCCAATTAACTGTGTTTGTTTAGAGCAGTACTGACCGAAAGTGGCCTTCTGGAAGGGGCACTTTCTCACGAACATGTCAGGGTTTGATCTGAAACAGACAGGTTTGTTATTTATAACTAAAGCGTGACATCTTGACACGCTGATGAAGCGACTTTTAAAGGAAAGAGCGAGAAAATATATTTGTTCTGATTGGTCACTGTTGAATAAGGGGTGAGTTTACACGAGAAAATCTTTAGAATATAATATCTACTAGTTAAAATTTACTTCAGTCTTGAAGTTCCTCTGCAAGAGAGGACAGTGTAGTATTATTTTTGGAATATAGGCTCCGGAGAGTATTTTAGAGAAGTACCTTCGAGAACAATAGATCTGAAAAGACCGCCAAAATCCAACGGTTAAAAGACGCACCAAAAACACGAGGAAGGACGAAAATAGTTTTTGTTTGGAGAGACGTGCAGTACCAAATAGAGGACGTACAAAGAATAGTGGGAAGTAGAAGTTGCGAGGGGCATACATCGATACAGAGGACAAGTCTGATTTCGAGCAGAACATCCACGAGGGAAATGTATCTCGAGAGACAGGAACCTCTGGGTCAACATTTGAGTGAGCAGAGAACGCAGTTCGACGAAACAGGTCATGAAAATCGAACAACGCGGAAGAATTTAATTGAACACTCGATTCTCTGATGAAGTTAACTATCAGTAATAGAACGGCTAAATTTGTTTAATTCTAATTTCGATCTATTTGTAATTCGGCGAAAGTTTAATTCTAAAAACCACGTGTATTCCGAATGAAAAGAAATTTCACTGTGTATGTCTTTGATTAAATTGTTTATTTATCTTTACGGGGGCTCGTAGTTTCTTTGTTCAATATATTAACTCAAACTATCAGCGGGGATTGGGTTAGAGTGTTCTTTTTATAAGTTGGGCAATACCTTTTGACTAGTGGGCTTGTAAAATATTATACGAATAACGCTTATGACCCGCGAGCCTGCCACAGGCTACATTTTTAAGCAGTGTTTAGTACAACAGGATTCGTATCGAGCAGGGTTAGGTTTGCTTCTGAACTTGTTGTTTTGTAATTATTGTGCCGGTAATGTAATCTGTATAACTTACCGTGTGTATCGTTATTACGTCTTTATGCCCGTGTCGTATATAGTACACGGTGTTGGATATGTTTGCAGCTGTCCGTAGTGTCCGGAGGGTGTAAAGCTCTGTAGATCCGTCCAGAGTGTTTGGAGTGTCTAGACCAGAGTGACACGAGCGATCAAAGTGATCGAGGTCGACGATGTGCAAGCTGTAAAGCAAACCACACTAATTAACTGTAGCAGCTGTGGAGCTGAAATAAAGTGTGCTGATGCCCCTGTGTATATTCTTACATATAATTTTGTAGCCGTGGGCTAATTTGGGGTTCGTAAGACCCATAGTATTTTTCGGGACTGTAAACGTTTAACTACATGAGGAAAATTCTACATTGCTTACTAGATGAGTAAACTATATCAATCGTTTTATAGTAAAATCACTGTGAACCATTAACCCCTTGTCTTTGTAGTTTGCAAAGTAATTTATCTGTAATTTTCGTAATTACATTTGTGCTTTTTTATGCTAATTGATCCAATATTTGGATTATATATACACGCAAGTATTCATATTGAATTGCTAATTGATGTCATTCATTTTGAAACATTGTAATTATCGTCAAAAATGTTTTGTTGTGAAATTTCACCCGGTTATCTTGTTACAGACTTGACATTTTTTCATTTTGCCGCCACAGTTTCCGCGTTGAACCCTAAATGCTCGCTATTTTTTATTCGGGCGTGTTATCATGACAGGCCATCTCTTCTTATGTATTCAACAGCGATCCAACTCTGAATCTCCCTAATTGTTCTATATTGCAGTTGATGACGATGAGTGCAGCGATTAAGTGCAACACAACTCCTAACAGGATGCGGATGTAATTCAAAGTACATTGAAAGGAATTTCAGCGAAGTTGTTTGACGTAGAAAGTCGGTTCATGATGATAAAGCGGTCCTGTTGCACGTCAAATTGCAAAGACCTGTAACCAGTGTAATGACATGCAATGAACGTAACGTCTCCAGTGTAATCATAAGCCATGGCTTAAATTCACCTCTCATTCAAATCCAGACGGTAGTAACATTAAATCTTTGGACCCGGATGACGAGGTGGGGTGGGGTAACTGGTAGTATTTGTGTGCAACATTTTTTAAAACACATCAGATGTAATTAAGGAGTATGTGTTTGACAAGGGTCTCGGGTCCTGAGCGTTATTCGTACAATATTGCACAAGCCCACTTGTCAGAGGTATTGCACAATTTGTTAAAACAACACTCTAAACCACTCCCCCCCCCTAATACTCGCTATCTAGGAGATGACCGCCCACGGTGTAATTGCCCGGTTCGAGTATAGAATGTATATGGCAAGCTGAGACAATATATTGAACAAAGAAACTATGAGCCCCCGTAAAGATAAATAAACAATTTAAACAAAACATACACAGTAGAATTTCCTTTCATTCTAAATACACGTGGTTTTAGAATTAACTTTAACCGAATTACAAATAAATGGCATATAGAATTAAACGAATTTAGCCATTGTATGGCTGATAGCTAATTTCATAATAAGAATCGAGTGTTCAATAAAATTCGTCCACGTTGTTCGGTTTTTTTATGACCTGTTTCGTCGAACTGCTTCTCTGCTCACTTCTCGAACTCTGACTTGTCCTCTTTGTTAATGTATGCTCCTTGCAACTCTTTCTTCACAATTCCTTTTCCCCGTCTTGTACGTGATCTATCTCCGTACTGCTCTCTCCAGATAAAAACTATTTTCCTTTCAAAAGAAAAGTAAAACGCCCTAAGTCTCTTGTTACACTTTGATAGCTGAGACCGTCCGTTTTGCTGGTTCAAACAATCAGATATTACTATCAGATGATAACCATTTTACGGCTAGTAATCAACTACACATGTCTACAGATCAATACACCTAAACCACTTGTTAATTTGGTTTGCTTTGGCCTAATACATTATACACTTGTCGCTAACTTATCTACGACATCAAAATTCGGTGAATTCACATGTATTCCCGTAATTCATTACTTAAAGTAAGACATTAAATCTTAGAACACAATCAATATTCAAACAATATGATAAATTCAAGAATTAACGTAACACTTTCCAATCATAACTCCACGTAGTGGTTTTACAACATCAATTCACACTACATCATTCTTACTATGAATTAAGATAAGAATTCTAATCATAATTCAAAAGCACATTACTAAATTAATGTAACAAATGAAACTATTCATACAAATGTATCAACAAATCATGCAGATCTGTAAGGAAGAAACTTTATATCAATTACATCATAATAAGTGTGGATTTGAAACAAATACTTCGTGTTTTTGGTGCGCTTCTGCCGTTGGATTTCGGCGGTCTTTTCTGAGCCTATTGTTTTTGAAGGTGTCTTTATTTCAGAATTAATAATACTACACTGTCCTCTCTTGTAGAGGTACATCCAATACTGAAGTAAATTTTAACTAGTGGATATATATATATATATATATATATATATATATATATATATATATATATATATATATATATATTCTAAGATTTCCTCATGTAGAACACACCCCTTTTTCCACAGCGACCAATCAGACCCAATATAATTTCTCGCGCTTTCCCTTGAAGGTCGCTTCGTCAGCATGTCTAGATGCCACGCTTTGGTTTTAAATAACACCCTGTCTGTTTCAAATCAACATATTTCGTGAGAGAATGCTCCTTCCAGGAGGTCACTTTCGACCAGTCTGCTTTAAACAAACACAGTTAACTGGGTGAACCGATTACAAAAATATCTCTTTGTGCAGAATGTCCCATAAATCTAACAAATGGCTGCTGGCTAGAAATAAGAGTTATTTAATGGATTTGACCGAGAATTTGGCACTTCACAATGTGTGTGTATTTTTCCTGCTTCCCTCCTTCTTTTCCCTTTCTTTTTAATTTTTTTTGTCGATTGGTTGGTGTTATGTTTTCTTGAGCTATCACTATTTGATCCCGGTGTTCTCATCACACTTGTATTTATCTTGCCACTTGTCGGTTGACTGGTTTCACTGTACCTACACTGTGCCACTACTTAGGATAATGTTCTCTTTTTTCCCCCTTCTCCTTCTTCCCTTCCCCTTTCTTCCTTTCATCCTTTTTTCCTCGCATTACAATGTTCATATTATCCCCCCCTTTCCCTTCCTTTCCCCTTTTGTCTTTTATTTTATATATTTATTTTAGGGTTTTGTTAAGTGGTTCCACTTTTTAAGCTAGCAGTATTACTATCCGCTCTGGCCCCTTTAACCGATATGGCCTTGTTAATTATTTATTTTTTTGGTAGTTATAATATTTAAGTTTTGTCTGTTTATTTAAGGCATTGTTACGTGAGTCTGCTTTTGAGCTAGCGGTGTTATTATCTGCTCTGGCCTCTTGATTGATAAATATTAACTCTATGGCTATGTTTATGTTTATTTATTAATTTGATGGTTTTGGTATTTATAATTTGTGTTTTATTTCTATTGATTTTAGTTAATTAGGTATATTTATATAAGTAGTATTTACGTTTTTGTTATACCTTTTATCTAGAATTTGGGGGAATAATGTAACTGAGTCAAGTTTCCTTTGTTGTAGTTGGAGGACGGTATCTTGTCGATGGTATTTGTGACATATGTTGAATACATGCTCCAATGTTGCAGTTTCTGGACAGTGTGGACATTGATCCGGCGTGGGTCCTGTTTGTTTATTTGTTTACTTGAATTTTAACGGCGCACCAGCACTTTTAGACTATTTAGCGCCATACAATAGGTTAGATGTTCAAAAACAAGAAAGGTTTAAAATCGACCAGCGATATATATATATATATATATATATATATATATATATATATAAAAAAAAAAAAAAAAAAAAAAAAAAAAAAAAAAAACCAATACTGCGTGGGTCCTGTACTTATATATTTCATAAAGCTGCCATTTAGTAGTGATTTTTTTCGTTTTTTTCCTGTTCTGATTCTGTTGATGATTTCAATATCAATGGCTGCCAGGCTTTTTGGTAAACGTTTGGTTCTAGTGACCTCTTTTTGTAGTTGGTATAGATGTCTACCCTTTGTGGAGTTTACCCATTGTTGTTGCCATTTATTATTAATTCTGTCCCAGACTGACTATATAGTTTCTGAGTGTTGTACTGTACGGGTTCAATTTGGTCTTTCATCAGACTGCTTTTTGCTGCTTGTTCTGCGTTTTCATTTCCAGGCAAATTCATGTGAGATGGCACCCAGAAGAAGTGTATGGTTTGGTATGATTTATCTGCTTCCCTGATGTTCAGCATAGAGTCCTCTAGCAGGTTTTGTCTGCTTTTTAGTGCTCGACACTTGAGTATATAATTTTAAGCACGTACCTGAAGGAAAACATCCCCTTACACTCACTTTTCATATTATATGCTATTCACAAAACAAAATCTACTAACTTTGAAGGATAGTGAAAAATTCCCTCTCACTTCTCCTCTGCCACATGCGTGGATGTTGTGGTCACTTGTTATGATCCACAATAACCTTACTGGTTGTAGTTGTTCGGGTTGTTGTGGCTGTAGCTGTGGCTGGCGAACTGGTTCTGGTTGTGGAGGCGTCTTCACCTCAGTATTGACCTTACAGACAGGCTTCATCATGAGGTAAAGTAAGATTGGTCTTCTCGTATCCTCGTCTTCTTTCTTTTTTCTCTCATCCCCTTCTTCTCCAATCATGGCCTGTTATGCTATAGCCTCCATAGCCAGCTCGTCCAGGAGACGTCTAGCATTACCCAGGTGCATCTGGAGTTCTATCAATTTTTGTAGTCTACTCATATTCTTTGGGTTGATGTGCCAAATATAGGTAGCCAGGCTCGAATCAAATTATTTGCTTAAAGTGCGTCGGCCACGAAGGGTCATTTAGCACTATTTTACACTATCAATTAATATGATTTAAATTATCCCGTGAGGAAGGAATGATGTTACATCCCCACGGGCATTTATGCGCACATATTTAATTGGGTCGTCATGTTACGCCCCTAAAATGGGGATGTTGACGTGAATTTAAGACCTGGGTGAGTGGGAATAGACCCAACACACACTCAACCCTAACAATCAATCAGAAGTACTGTACTAGGGGTGCACTGGCACCAAATAATGGCGAGAGACAAATTGTTTCATCATATCGTCATATTGATGGAGTCCGGTCATGGAAAAGAAGGAAAAGGTCCCGGAAAGTCAGCGCATGGATGTTGACAGCCTTGAAACGCCCTAGCCGTACTTATTTCAAATTTAGTCCAGTTATACTAATAGACAAAAAAGTACCAATAATGTGTTAGCTACCTGTGCAATTGCATCAAATTTAATAAGTTGTAAAAACTTTCCTATCTCCTAACATACCAATATTCTATTAGATAGTGTATATAAAATAAGTAACTAACAAAATTGTATTCTAATATGTCTAAGCGACATATAGAGTATAGTCACTGTTAGCTATAGTCACTGTTAGGTTAGAGAGATTGTAAATTTAGAGCGGTGTTCGAAATTTATCAAGTCAGTTTTCTCAAAAGAGCTTGTTCAAATAAAAGTTTCGTACCAAATGAGAACCCTTTTAAATATAATGCCAATACGGTTTATCAATGACTCGTGATGTTGAGGGTGGGGCGAATTTTCTATCAGGCTGGGACTTTGTTCACTGCCGTATTCTTTTTCCCCTAGTTCAGCTGAAACTCAGATTTCCTCCTTCTTCTTTATCTTCATTGTTCCATACGAGGAGAAGTGTGGTTCTTCTCTCCGCAGCCCAAAGGCTCCACCCAGCTGCTAACATTAAGCCAACACCCATTATGGCATTGAGTGCTTTGGGGGTGGTTGATTCCATTCGCTGGCGTGTAAAATTCCATGTCCTGCTTCTTACTTGATCGTCGCAGACTGGTCAGACTGATGATGATGATTTTGGTTTTAAGTTAAACCGGCCACGAAGGGTCATTTGTTCACTATTTTACACTACCAGTTAATATAGTAGTTATTTGTTTTTTTTCCTGTGAGGAAGGAATGGTGCCACATCCTTACCGGCGTTTATGCATACATAGTATGCTATTTAATTCGGTCGTCATGTCGCGCCCCTATGAGGGGCTATCGACATGAATGAAAGACGAAGGTGAGTGGGAATAGTACAGCCACGCACTCAACCCTATCAACCAATCGGAATATGCAGAGCTAGAGGTGCAATGGCACCAAATGGTGACTAGTGACAAATGGTTTCCACTTCTAGTCATGTGTTGGTGTTCGAATGCGGCAGTGGAAAAGGATATGTGAACTGGCACGTTAATGTCGTTAGTCTTGTACGCCCTAGCCATATCAAATCTAGTCCAGTTGTTGCTACTGGACACCCTATACTGATATTGTGTAAACCACCTGTGCAATTAAGTCAATCTTTCAAGTTATATTTTTTCCTAACATTCTAACATTCCAATTTTGTCTACTACAGAGTGTACATTTGGTGTTATCCCTAACAATTTTGTAAACTAGGTATGTCAAGTGACATGTGAAGTTTGGTCAATGTCAGGTTTTGTGGATTGTTAGTTTTGATGGTGGAGAACCAACAATGATCAAGTTTGATTTTTGAAAAACGAGATTGTCGAATAGAGTTTCCTAGCCATAAGAAACTCTGTAAGTATAAATGGTAATAGCCCTTAAAAGGGCTTTTTTGATGGAGGGTTTCATGGTGTAACCGATTTTCCCTTATTCCGAGCGGCGAGTCCCTGTGTCTTTCTTGGGTGTCTTGCTTATTGTTGATCCTCCATCTTGATGTTCGCCTCCTTTCATCGTATCATTTCCGCTTTTTTCCTAACATTTTGGATACTTTGTGCTGTTAATATAGTGTATACAACCTCATATGACAGCCTATTTTCGCGTTGGTAGTTATTCAACGTAAACATTTAAATTAATTAATGCTATTGTGAAAGAAATTTATTTCAGCAGTGTGTTGCAAGGCTGGATGATCTGGTATTGACCACCTATATCCATGTTATGGGCCTTAGTTCATATAGCCTAGTTTATCATGCAGCCTTGTGCTGCAGGACCTGATAATTTGGTTTTGACCACCTTATAATAATATTAATTTGAGGATCTGACTTAGAGTAAAATAAATTTATATTGCAACATTGTGTCGCTGGGTCTGATAGTCTTTGGATTTTGAAACTACCTCATAATATCTATTTGAGGCCATACAACGGGTCACGATTTAGTGGTCACAATTTAGACCATGACGATATCTCGGATTGTTGGGGTTCTAATTTGAACATCCGCGAGGATGTAATTATTTTAAAATATAAAGTTAAAATCCAGGACTAGTGAGTTATTTGCTCTTGATGTAATTATTTTAATCTTATATTTTATCAATGAGCCCTGTTGTTCTGAGTAATTATATTATATTTTGAATTGTTCTTTGAGGGTTACTGTTGGTTAATTTAATTACTTCTGGGTATGTACTTGGTGTAGAAATGTTTAATTGTTTTGATCTGAATATGTTCCTTTCCTTTTGCGTTTTATTACAATTATTAAAGATATGAGATAAATCTTCAGGGATGTTACAGTTGAAACAATTAATATTATGTGGAAAGGGTCCTATATATTTCCCAAAACTATTTGCCAGTTTGGTTTTTCACAAGATTATTCTATTTATTTTAGACTGTTCATAACTATTGCACCTAGGTGGTATGATTTTTCTATTGACCTCCTTAATGATGTTATGTAAAATTCTCCCTTGTTTGTTTTTGTCCCAATCAGTCTGCCACTTTTGATTAATCATTGAGTAGATTAAATGATATATTTCAGTTTGACTATACTTGAGTGGCATATTGTTTGGTTCGGTGAGTTTGTTTTAAGCCAGTTGATCTGCTAAGTCATTTCTTTCTATGTATATGTGGGATGGAATCCACATAAACTCAACTACTAGATTTTGAGAATGTAGTAATTTTAATATCTGATTAATTTGTTTTAGGATATTGTTTCTAGATTTTGTGTTGTTGTTTTGGATAGAAGCAAGGACGCTGAGCGAGCCACAAATAATCAGTGTCGTATTTGGTTTGTTTTCCTTTATCCATTTTAATGATTCAAGGATGGCCCAAATACAGCTGTATAAAAGGAACAGTGGTCAGGAAGACGCCTGCCCATTTGTATGTTATGTTCTGGTATGACCTTTTAAAAAAAAATAAGGTCGCATGCGCAACTATGTACTTTCGCGACTAGTTAATGCCCGAGGGTCGGGCTATTTGATTGGTCGGGACCAAAGGTAACTTTGACTACACTAGGCTGTGTTGTCGCAATCTACCCGGTACCCGTGTTACATAGCAGTCTCGCCTTAGACTAACATGTCGGGTCACGGCAAAGCAGGAAGGCGACCGGTTTAGGAAAGCTAGTTTGTTAAATTGTTTCACTGTAGTTAAAGACAAAATCCAATCGGTTTGATATCTTATTACTTCAAAAATGAAGTATTAAGTATCTGTGTAATTAGTGAATTGCCAAATAGTTTAGTTGTACTTTACATCAGTGAGAGAATAGGCAGAGCTTGAACTCAAGATTTCCAACATCTAATCAGAACCCGTGTTACGTAAAAGTAGATAAAGTCCAATGGATCAGTCATGTTTTCGTCGACATTCAGATTAGCCTTGTTCTGTTTCTCCACACTCATGGATGTTGCCATTGTTTACGCTTGAAACGCCCGGATCGCAATTATTTCTAGTCTGGTCCAGTTTTAATATGGACATAAAAAAATACCAATAATGTGTAAGCCACCTGTGCAATTATCTCAAATCCATATAGTCATAGAATTTTTCATCTTTCCTCTCAATAAATATTTCTAGTGCATAGTGTACATGTTGTTGGTCCTTAACAAATTTAATTGCTAAAATGTCTTAGCGACATAAATGAATGTAGTCACTGTTAGGTGTTTTAGCTTGTTAATTTTGAGCGGTGATCAAAATTGATCAAGTTAGATTTCGAGAAAGAGATTGTTTGAAAAGGGTTCTCGTAAAAAATGAGAACCCTGGGAAAAAAATTAGTTGGAGTGGGTGTGTTTGTTGTTACTTCATTTCTTCCTTCTTTTTTTCTCTTCTTTTCCCTTTTCTATTTCACACATTCTTCCTACTCCCTTCTTCCCTCTTTCTTTCCTTTTCCTTCCTCCCTCCTTGTATTCTCTTTCTTTTTTTCTTTTTCTTGTCGGTTGGCTGGTGTTATGTTTTCTTGAGCTATCACTCTTTTATCCCGGTGTTCTCATCACACTTGTATTTATCTTGCCACTTGTCGGTTGACTGGTTTTATTGTACCTACATTGTGCCACTACTTAGTGTAATGTTCTCTTTCCCCTTCCCCGTCTCCTTCTTCCCTTTCTCCCCTTTCTTCCTTTCTTCCTTTTTTCCTCGCATTACAATGTTTATAATACCCCCCCTTTCCCTTCCTTTCCCTTTTCTCTTTTTTTTTTATTGTATGACCCAGGCTGCAGCTGTTATAAAATTATTTGTAATTTTTGAGCTATACGTGTAAATTTTTGTGTAGTTTTGATATTGATTACTTACGATTTCCAATGCAAATATTTTTAAATGTTGTTCTTGATTTCTGGTCAGACTGGAGACTATCCCTGCTTTATATGGTTCAAGCTCTGACGCGATAAAAAACACCCCTCTATGGTTTAGTATTGGTAGCGTTTGGATAGTTTGATGTGAGGGATAGAAAGAAGTCGAAGAGCATCTATATTAATAAAAATGTACAACAAGCGACAGATGCATTTTGTTTCTTCAAAACAACATTTTTATTAAAATAACAAGCAAATAACAAAACACATCCTTTTTCAACTAACAAACATTTTTTAAAAATAAATTCACAAACAAACGTTTTTTTCAACTAACGAACAGTTTTTTCAATAATACAAATACATTTTTTTGACATGGTTGACAACATTGTGAATTAAATTGAGATTTCCACTGTTTGAAGTCATTGGGCCAATGATGTACACCACGTTTCCTAGCTAAAGACTACAGATAGCCATAATGGTCACAAAACTATCGATCTACTTTGTCTTCGTTTCGAGATGAATGACGATCAAAATAAGTCACGAAATGTTCTAAAGAATATCCAAGACTGCGATGATGTAGAAAATAGACAAAATATTGTCCACACACCATATAATCTGTGCCTTGTAATTTGACATTAATTGAATCGTGTCGTCTGGACATTTCGTCTCATAAAGTCAATGATATTGTCTTCAAAAGTGGGCAATCCATACGAATCAAAATACTCCACACATCTCTCTTGAGGAAAGTAAACAGCTGCCCAGTGAGTTCCTGGAAGATGACTGTCGTCTGTGTTGATGACATAAGCTTGATTCTCTTGATGTTTGCGATGAGGTAGTTCATATTTAGCTCACACGATAGGATTCTATGAATCTGTTTTAAAAGGTAATAAAGTTCCCAGGTATCCATTTTTGTGGTCTTGTTTAATTCGATCCAGACTTTTTGCTTGAAAAGATCTGTAAAGTAACTTTTTCTTGGCTTCGTTTCCTTACTCTGTGCCAAGAGAGGTTTGATGTGATCAATCTCTCGAGCATGCAATGGAGAGAGGAATGATCACGCAAGTCTTATTACCAATGAAGTAACACGGATTCGTCTGAGATGAGACTCCAAGATTCTTTCAGGTAATCGTCCAGTAAGGGTAAGTATCCATGCTACTGCTCACCAGTTTGTTATTCATCTACAAATCCACATCGCTGAACAAGGAATGCATGGAATTTTGATCACTTTCACTATCAAATACAAGTAACTGCAGTTCAGATCAATGTAATCTTCAGGTTGCCCTTTGATTTCAAACTCGATAGGAGCTGAATCCGATAAAGATGAGACTAGATGAAATTCAACCCATTTGGCTTCTTGCATGGTCATCATAGTGGGTGGCATGGCACAGGGATCCAGTTCCGACTTGGAACAGGCACAAGATTCATGGTGCATCATTTTTTCAGTTTCTTTGATTTGCTTTTAATAATCAAAAATGTCTAAGTCTCTAACGGTTCTTTTTTTCTTAGTCTTTCTAGTATTAGAGGTATGGAGGTATTGGAAGGGTGTCTTCGTCGTCGCTTTCTGCCTTGTCCTTGCTGTGTCCTCAGGGAAGCAGAACGAAAGACGTGGTACCGTTCACGGCGTTTATAGGACTTTCTGGTCTACCCAAAATCTCCTTACCCGTTTGAAGCAAGACATTTTTGCCTGCTCTTAAGAAAGCTTCTTTGGGGTTTTGTTTGTCAATGAGGACATTTTGAAGAAATTCTTCGCCATGAGTCAATGCGGCATTTTTTAAGGCGTGCAATCGTCGTGTCACCATCGGTTTCAAAATAGGGACCACGGAAGGAAAGGCTGATTTAAACATATCTCGAAAACCATGTCCTCGTTGCCGAACGACTCCTCGGTACACATGATACATACATTTTCAGTTGTTAGAGAATCGTTTTTGAAAATGGAGTTTCACTGTGACTTTACCTTTGGTAAATGGAATATTTTGTCCCAGATATCCTTTTATAGTAATGTTGACACTGTCAAAATACGACTTACTAAATAATGACGATGTACAAATTCACGGTTTACACCTTCTTCGTCAGAGGCTGCACCAGAATCCACTTTGAAAGGAACGACACGCAGTAACGGTACAGAGGTGTGTCCCACAACGTTGTCCTCCACTACATCGGAGTACACAAAAATCAAGTTAAGTCCTTGGATCATTTCTACAGGGAATCAAAAATATTTCGCAAAATCCATGTTACCGGTCATAGCTGGTATTTCCTTTTTTCTTGACCAACCTGAAGTCTCCACCTAAAATATCATACAATTCAGGACAAAGGTAATGGCCAAAATTTTGTCCTTCGAAAATTTAATCATTAGGGGACGAGCCACGTTATTGTACTCAAAGGTAACACTTTTTCTGGCTTTGTCCATGGTTTTACCAAACACAGTTTGGTAGCAAGTGTAGGCACTAAATGTTGAACACTAAATTAATAGCCTACAGGAATGGTTAACGTATAGGTAGACCGTTTAGTGTTGGGGGTCCTGTGTTTTTATCGGGTCAATGACGGTGATGCGTTCGTCTAATTGTTGTTGTAATTGGTCATCATACACTTCTACTTTAAAATTGCTTTTATTTTCGACGATATTTTTGATTCGTGTTTGGTGTATCATTTCCACTAAAGACACTTCCCAATGGGCATCTTGATCAAAATGAATGGCTTGAGATAATTAAGCTCAGGCAAGTAAAACGTTCCTTCTCCGTTTATGTCTTCCAATTTAAAGACGGTATGATGACGATCACACACTCGTCCAGCAACACGAAACAATTCGGTGGTCTAGTTGGGTAAGTAACCTTAGTCGTTTGCTTTTGCCAATGCGAACCCAATCTCCAGCTGTTAACACTCCACCCTTCTTGGAAACAGCCATCGTCGGGGCGTACCAAACAGACGCTCAAAAACAATTACTTCTTTGTCAGGTGTCACATCTTGTGGGGCACGTCCAATGCTTCAATGTTAAGATTTGTTGTATGCTTGGACTAAGTGCGGTAAGACGTCGATGTCCTTTAGAATGTGGTGATGCATAAATTATTTCCACATGCGTTTTTCCAAGGTACGTTGAAAACGTTCCACGATGCTGGCTTTGGTTTCAGGATTTTGAAAAATGAATGTCACGTGTCTATAATTCTCGTTGGAAAGCTTGGTTCAGAAATTCGGTGCCTTTGTCAGATTGCCATCGAAGAGGGTGACGACCACTTTGTTTTTGAACACCATTTGTAGGGGTGACGACCACTTTGTTTCAACACCAGTTGTACTAACTCCCCGCTCGATTTTGAAGTCAATGGTACGGCCCAGACAAATTTAGAAAAGACGTCGATGACACAAAACAAAAACTTGTAGCCACAACTTGAGTGCGACTTCCGTAAAATTTTCGTCGAATGTGTTTGTGTAAAGTGTACGTCGCTTGTTCTTGTAACCATCGTTGCACTTCAGGTGAAGAGAGATTTTTCAGGAGAGTTTTAGCAGCACGATACAATTTCTGAACGCCTACGTAACCTTCAGGGTGGCCGGGATCGTAGTAAATACTGGCTAACAACTTCTCCATGGTTTTGCTAATAAGGTACATACTCATCGATAATACTGTTTTGGGTGGGGAGAAATGATAGTTGTTTGAAAACGGTGTTAGGGTCCGATGTGCCACAGGAGTAAACGTCGAGGGTACTAGTGGTGGTGGTGGTGGTGGAGGTAATTGGATAGCTTTGGTCTTCTTTTATTTTCTTCTGGTTTCATTTCTTTCTTTTTCACTTCTGTCGAAGGAGGAGTGGCCATCATTTTTGAACCCAAGTTTTTGAGTTCTTCTCGTTGGGGAGTAGGGGAAGGGGTCAGCAAGGAAGCTGCAATGTTACTAGGAATGGGAGTGGCAGTGGGTCTTTGAAATATGTTATGGGTCTCTTCTTCCTTGGGTAATTGTAGGGTTACGTCTGTCTTGTTCTTTGTAGATAGTGATGACAACGGACTATTCATTAGAGTCTTAAAATCGGTCACAGTGGGTTAATTTGTTTGGTCCACAGCTTTTCGATGAAAGAGTTGAAGTCGTTTCAAGAGTTGACCGTATTCGGACGAATCGTTGTGATGCATCAACGATTGCAATTTGTGGTGTAATTGGGACATCTAGGTCAAATGAGGATTAGGTGGTAAATTGGAGGTACGTTGTTCTTGCCAACGATGGTATTCCATCCATCGTTTGTAAGGGACCAAAGTCAGTTTTCGTCCTTCCATTGGCTTCCAAAGGTTATGTCTGAGATTGTTGTGCTATATAGGTCCCTTTTATCTTCTGGAAGGATCATACATATTTCTACCCATCCCTTAGGCCATCCATTGTGTCATCCCTTGTATCAAACCTGGCAATAAGACTGTCAACAAAGGAGCAAGAAAGGGTAAAAATCCTCCGCGACGCACCACTATCTTTTTCTTTTGACTGATGGATATTTTCTTTTGGACCATTTGACGAAGAACGTGTCGATGTCTGGATAAGCATTTTATCTGGTGTGGAGACAAAGTTATTGTGCCTTTCAAGACATTCAAACAACATTCGCACAAGGTATCGATGACCTCTTTGGAGACAGTTTTAATGATTTGTTTTCGCATGGTCGGAGAGACATTGGACAAAACGGACAATATGTCTCCGTGTTTGGCTAAACGAGGAGGCAGTCGTCTCCTATTCTTTCCCTTGTGGGTTGAATAAGAATGTTTTCTGCTGGGTGACATCTTTGCTTGTTCGTTCCAGAAATACACTGACGTCAAAGAGTTGGTACACACCCTCTTTTATCTTCTTTTTGAAACTAGCGCTTCGTCAAAAAAGTGACGATCTTATATCGACAAGAGTAGCTAAAGACACCAGTTCGGTTCTGAATCATGTTGCTTTGTTTGTTCATATTTTTAACAAAACCAGTGAATATGCCTTATCTTTGGTTACTTCTCCTTTTCTTTGGATGAATGCGTCTTTTTAGGGGATGACGTCGATGTTTGACTAAGCGTTTTGTGGGTTGACCAAATAGTCTTTTTCCTTTTCCTTTTAGGACAGAAGAACGAAAATGGTTGTGAGACATCATTGGGTGTTCAGAAGTAGCACAGAAAATACTGTTTCAATTCGTTGTCCTCAAGTCATTTTGTACTGGAATGCGACGCCACTGATTATTTTTTGCGTTGTATCAACTTCATGACAGGTAACACACGTCATGAAGTGGTTTGCAACGGACTAAATTGGGACAGTTCTTGTTTGGACAAATCCAGTAAACTCTGTAACATGCTGGATCTTTCTTTGACTATTGCCGCTAATAAGGAAGAAGGTGTCACCGGTGGAGGAGACGTTTTGGAAGATGCAGGTTTCCAATGTTTCCTAAAATTATTACGAACGTGTGTCAAATTGAATTTGGCTGGCATCACTAGCAACGGAGAAGTGGAAAAACCTGAGGCTACTGGAAATGCGGTCACTGGTGCTGCAGGTCGTGGTTTACGAATGTAAGTTTGCGTCGTGGCCGAACTGCCTCTTTTGCGGGTGAGTCCTCTTTTCTGTGGACGTTTCTTTTTCATTATTTTGGTCTTGACACCATTGTTTTTTTCTTTTGGACTTGTTTGGCTTTTTTCTTGGATAGGTCTTTGGGACCACTGGGATCCCCTTTTAAAAGGGAACGAATGATGACACCTTCTAGAGAACCGCTACCTTCAGGTTTCAAAATGATTGGCTTTTTGGTTTTAGTGTCTATGCGAGGATCGGCTAGTTGCATCAATGCTACTTTGTTTCTGTCAAAAAGGTGTTTGGTTTGATGTTGAATGTGAATGATGCCTTACAATTGCTGACGTGCTGTCACCGTAAACCATCGTAAGACTTTTTTGAGACTGGCTTCTTAGACGTGAGCACGTATTTGTGGATTTTTTTCGCGACTGTTACCGTACAAGGCACGAATCAATTTGATGGGAAAATGAGACTGAAGGGACGTCATGTTGACAATGTATGAGACAAGGTCAAAGTGACCGAAGTTTTTATAGAGTTTTTATTTGCTGTTATTGCTATGTTGACGACGAGGACGTGTACACGATAGATCCTCCGTCTTGGCACCAGTCGTGAAACAAATGGGTACGAAATCGCAAATAATCGGGGGTCGTGGGTTATAAATCCACGAGTAAATAGGTTTGTGGTGTTTGAGTGGCATCAGCGTACGCACGAGTCAGCCAAGGTGTTCCTAACTCTTTCGCTAAGACTTGCACTTGCAATTAAACAAGACCACGTAATGAGCATTGAAACTAATGGTACGATGGGCTTTACTTTGTTGAAAGAAAGTTTGTGTAATATAAACGACACTGGCATTACGATGATGCCCTTAATGCGTAAACCACAGTTTAATTTCTTCTTCATCTTCTCCTAACATGTCGTCGAAAATGAAAAAAAATGAGTTTGAACGGGGTCAGACACAATTCCGTCGTATTCGCTAGGAATGCCTCCCACAAACACAATGGAATCACCTTGACTTTCTTGCAAGAGGCTGTATGCCGATTGCCACTCTTTGTAACGCCACGCGATGCGTTGAGGTGAACGATCGATCAAATGATATTTATGTTCGACCAAACGTTTGACAAATTCGGTTTTGCCTGAACCGCTCGGTCCAGCAATGAACATGTTAAAAGGATGACGAAGATACAAGGCCTCCCAACTAGCAAGATCTAAGTGTTCGTCAATGACTGAATCTCGAGGAGGAAGGAGTAGAAATAGCAAAGGTAGCCATAGTAGTGTAGGATTTGACACTTTTGACACAAAAATAGACAAGACAAGAGGTTTTCATACCATATTCAGGACACGTTTATTTCAATTCATGTTTAAACTGGAACCGCACGAAAACAAAAATACATAGAAGCCAAATGGATAAGTACAGGAATAAAAAACACATGGTGACGCTCAAAGTGGCATATAAACAAGTCTCTGTACAACCTCGTTTTGGTAACCAAGGTGTCCTAAAGGTAGTGTGTAATACTCTTATAGCCTCTACATTGGGTACAGTCAAATAGGTATCCTTTCGTAATGGTCTTTCGGGTATGTCCATGACAGTCCTGTCCTGAGAGAAGTGATTGTCCTCGGTGACAGATTATTCTGCTTCTGGCACTGTCACTAACACAGGTTTAAAAGTTAGTTTTTTCACTCGACGATGGATTTTACGGTCACAAAGATTGAGCATAATGGGATGCTTCGTTTGTCCAAGCCTCAAAACTCCAACTTTTTCAGTCACGTACATCTGTCTAATGAGGGTGTAAATCAGAAGCTACACATACATCGTCGTACACCTCTCCCGTACCTAAAAGTTGACGAATGTTTTTTCCTGTAGAGGTCGAGACGTATCCAGATGAAATCGTAAGGCTTTAAACAGAATTTGTCTCTCGTGGATATTTAAAGGAGTCCCCATACTGTCTTTGTAGGTATTGTTTGTAAAGTGTCCACAAGGAATCGATAGGTAAACGAAATCCCAGAAAGCAAGTCACTAAAACACACACTACACGATAACCCAAATTGATGGGACACAGTTCACGTAATAAGAGTTCGTAATCCTCCACCGTTTAAATATTCTCATTGATATCCTTCCACGGAATCTGTTTTATCACAAGTGACAAAAGGTTGTGGCATGGTAGACACTTTTATACTTCTTTATGTCGAAGGCAATATATTCTGCTGAGAATTATTTATAATCTTCACCAAAAGCGAAAGTAATTAACATGGTGTGTAATTTCGGACCACTGCCATTCAGGGTAACGGTCAAGAATGGTTATAAAATTTTCAGATGTAAACGGGCTGAATTCGAATTTGTGGAAAGGGCACACTTAATCCAGAAAAATCTGACACGTTGGTTGACTTTTGTCACTTTCCTCTTGTGCATTTCGCGACACAAAAGTTCTACAGTCACCAATATAGATTTTTTTTTAGCAAGTCCCTGTCAAACTTCCTTGTAGATCTTATCTTGCAATTCGTGTCGTAATACTTGAATATTCTTTTTTAGAGAGGGTTTATATACTGGTCTAGGTTTGTATCCTAGCCAAACTTGTTTTTTAAACGGCATGGAATTCTCACTTTCAATCACGAAAGTCCCACTAAAGTTAGGTAGTGAGAATTCTGAGACCATCGAGCATGTTCCAGGTAAGCGGAATCCTTCTGTTCCCACTCGTAAATTGACACACCACAACTGAAGTACTTGACTTTATCTCCTTCGCCCAAGTAAAATATTCTGGCTCTGGCTAATCCTTCAGGAGTTGCTCCAATCAGATATTTTTGCCATTTATCTTTGAAGGTTTAGAATCGACTTTTAAAGTTACAGTATTCAGACAAGCACGTAGGAAACGAATATTCGACTCTCCTAACTTCAGTTCGATGCAAGTAAGGTGAAATTCCAAGCAGTCCACGATAACGTGTAGCACCGATTTCACATCCCTCAGGTTTGACACGCACAGCATAAATTTCCTTGGTAGGTTTAGGGGTAGTACTCATAGCAAAGTTCCCACGATGGCCTGCTGAATCACTGAGGTCACAGTGTATGGCATCACTGCAATCGCAAGGTATAACATCGCACTCCACTTGAGAATCCCCACATTTGAATGATGTCTGTTTACACGGATTCATCTTGTTTCATTTGGTCCTTGCAGTTAAAAATGCAACTATTGGTCTTGACAGTACCCCTTTTTATATGCTGCTCAATATCTACGTGACCGTACGGTAAAGTGAAGTGATTGGGAAGTCGCACTCTCTTCTTGTACACAACTTAATAGACTTTTTCCTAAGGTAGGCTGACAATTTGGTGAGTGGGTAAACGTACAATCTTGTGCGGTTCGTGGGTGATCACTTTAAAAGTTTCATCCTGTCCCGACTGTATGGCTTCTTGTAGCACGTCAAAGTTCACCACTCGACTGGTGTGATAGTTGAGAGTCAATTTTTTCACTTTACATTCGGTGTGCATTTCTCCTTCTGGGTTTCGGTATTCGTAGACGTAATTTTTAGGACCACCACTGGCAAAACGTAGAATCTTGTCATAGGGATATTCATCTGTCCAGGCTCCTAACACACGGGTTCTGTCGGTGGATGTAGAAGCAACTATCCGTGTAAAAAACAACACACGATCTCCTAACAGACTTAACACTTCGTACAATTTTAAGCGAGCATGTTCTGTTACGTAAGCCGCAATGATAACATTTCATAATTTGTTGTGCCATTTTAACCCACAAGCAATTTAACATCAGTTTCGTAAACGATCGCCTTCCTTCGTTTTTATGGATGTAGTCTAAAGTGATGCCGTCCTGCTCCCAATACTTTTCTTTGAATTTAATTTGGTCTTCGGGAATGTGACACAAGGAAAGATAGCTGCTAGCTTCTTGTTTAAGTTTCAAAAAGGCATCTACGTAGTCTGCAAAACTTCCGTTCAGTGTCTCGTCGCCCTTGTGGTATTTTTGTGTCTTGGGAAAATGGTAAATTTCGTACACTTCTAAGAGCTGGTATCCACGGTCCAGGGCTTTAAACAATTCCACGCTATCCCACGTTCCTGACAAGGCGAGTTCTTCCTGGCTGTGCTGACAAGGGTGGTCTTGGTTGCACGTTTCGGCAAAAATTCGACAGAAAGGAAACATTAGTTTCCAATGGCAATGGTGAAGCAAAACGGGATGGTACAAGTCAGTAGGAAGCATGACTTTGCACTTGATCAATCCTTTGTAATGTCGAATGTGGTCCAGGTTATTGTGTTCTGTCATCAATTGTGGGTGTCCTACGGGAAAGTGACGATATTTGCACACGTAAGGATACAGCGAACACACGTCCAAGTATTTGATTTCGTCGCCATATCCAAGTCCGCCTGGTACAGCACACAGGTGTCATTCGTTCGTCCTCTGTACAAACGATCCCGTGTGTTCTAACAGCTTGTAACGTTCTACGATGCGTTCAAACTTGGGATCGGTTTTCAAACGGTGATCGTACTCCTGTTCCCATATTTCCACCACCTGGTATCCTTGCTGTTCTAACTTCAAACGTCGCTGCCAAGTAGCCTCGTACAAATCTACAAATCTTCCATGATTTGTCGTAAAAACTGATTATTGGTGTCACGTTGAGGGTAGCACACGGGACATCTGCGAAATAAGCATCCATTAAACTCGTACAAGAGTTGAGGGTTTTCTAAGTCCCAGCGATCCACCAAATACGTTCAAATGGTCTTTTCGCCTCCTCTGTTGCGGGCCTGTTGGATCCATTTGTCTTCCGTGTCGCACAAGGGCTTTGACCGAGTATTGATGTTTGCCAAAGTTTTTCGTTTGAGGACTGATGACAGCTAGAGTATTTTCGGGCATGAATAGTTTTCTGTACACTAAAATACACGCTTTGGCGATGGTACAGGCTTCATTCAAAGGGTTGATCGATCGCTACGTTTTCCATGAACAATTCTCGAAATTTTCCACAGCAAGGTCGTAAAATGTCCACGTCAGATCGACAATACTTTAACATTTCTTCTTGAACGTCAAAGGGATCCAAGCATGGAAAGCTTCCCGTTGTTCGGTGCGCATGTTATCGGGGTCGTAGTCGTCAGCCTTGGTCAAATGGGGTAGAACGACATGTTGATTGGCTTCGGTATTGAAAAAGTGCGGAAAATAACCTTTGGCCATTTCTGTCATTCCAAACGTTTTAGGCATGCGACTCAAAGTCATGGCCAAGTAACTCATTGAATCTATAAACTGTACTTGTCCTACTTGCAATGAAATGATTTTGGCTCCGTTTAAAGTCACTTTAGGACGTTCGGTACTTTGTTTCGTAGAGTATCAGAGCAGAAATTGCCCATCGTATCACGAGAAATTGTGAACCATTACCTTGACATGGTGATGTCAATCTCCGTAATGTTTGATGTCTTCTTGACTCCACGTTTCGTCGATGGGGTCTAAAATCAATTGGGAAAAAACAGCTTAGCGTGTACTGTCCCCGAAAGATGTTTTCACGTCCTCCGGGAATCGTGCTGCAGTGAGGGCAATGACTAAAGATGGGTTCTTGGATGCAGTGCTCGCACGCTCGCACGCTCGCACGCTCTATGAGCCACGCATAAATTAAGAATGTGAATGCTGATCTATTGCATGCATTCGAAATCAAAATATATAAAATTGCCTGTCTTCTGATCATCTATTTATTGGGCTTGGCATTTTTTAATGAAGCATTCGTGTTCCAAGTCCACGATTTGGTGATAAATGTGACATCGTTTCTTCCCTCGACAAACGTGTAACTTGGCACTCTTGATACGTATACCTTATCCACAAGTAGGGCACATTCTCAGAAGCTGACAAGTAAGTTTCTGTTGATAACCTTGCATTTTCAAATGTTATTGATAAGTAACCTTTGTCGAGAGTGCGTTTGGTTTTGCCAATGCGAACCCAATCTCCAGCGGTTAACACTCCAGACAGAGTTGAGAGGCCAAACATCCTTCACATTTCGATCCACAGTCACAGTTTTCACAGTAGTAACCGTATCCCAGGAATCCATTGATGCTGGTAATGGTATCAAAATGCTCATCGGGATGATAGGCGTGAATGTATCTTCCATCTTTGAAATCGTTGCCTCGAAACAAAAGAGGTCCATGAACTTCTTGAGGGTGTACTATCAAGGTAATGTGTAGCCAAGACGTCTTGCAATTTTGCATTTCTGGAATGCCGTAAGGGGTGTCATTGGATATCCCCGCTTGCTGTAACAGGAGTTCTGCTTCACTTTGCTGTTTGGCTCGGTCCGATTGTTGAATAGTTTTCCAGGCTCTTTTTCATTGTTCCGTGTCGTTCTTGTCAGCATACGTTCGTCCCACGAGGATGGCACGGGCTAAACACATCTGGTCTTGAGACTTGCTAATTCGGACGAGACTTGTTTTGGTGTTGCGAAGGAAGTCGACCAATAACATGTTTTAGCGTCCTGTCCCCAGGGGAAGAGAAACATGGGTCATGAACTGTGTGGCGTTTCCGTCAGTGATGTGAAACTTGTGGCTTAATTGTTGCACATGTTGAATCTTGTCGATGACTTTAGAAGGTGTGAATTCTAATGGACTGTTAAACTCGATCCAAACGGGAAACTTTAAATTATCGTGATGAATAGAAAGTCTCAAGTGATCGGCTTCTTTGGCTTGACATTGCTGTTTCAGTGCAGTTAACATAGAATCCCACATCTCGGTAATAAACCACTCTGTATTCTCCAAAGGCACGTTGGACTTGAAATCTTTAAACTTTACTGCTTAGGTGTAAGCCGTTGTTCTAAATTTTCGAGAGGTATGCTTTTCCGTATCTTGAATGTGATAGTACTTTTCAGGGTTTACTAAGGGTGGTGAACTTTGCTTGGACGTCGCTTGTCTAGGTCTGGCTTCGGGCTTATTCATGTCATCTTCAAAATCACTGGCATGAATTTTTGAGACAAGACTTCAGCTACTGTGCGAGGTGATACATAACGTTTCTGTCTCTTGTTTTCTTCTTTCTCGACAACATGATATGATCGTTTCTTCTTGTCTGCAAAACGTAAAATGACTACAATTTAACAATCATGACCCCTATATATTCATGTCCGAACAGTGCATATATACAAAGGGTAAGTGTCTTTCCTTCCAGTATTCATTTCACTCTCACATTGACCAGAACAATGGAAGAGCCAACACAAGTTGAACTTCTCATCAGAGCTCTGCGTGGTGTCTTACGAAAGTTTTCTTCAGACAAGTCTACTTACTACTCTCCCTCCGTTTGAGATAAAAGTCAAGATATTTGCTCTGTAAGGAGAAAGGACATTGGGATACAGAATATCGAGATCGCGAAGAAAAAAAAACAGGTACCAGAAGAGACAAAAGACAAGATATTTGTTATCATTGTAAAGAGAAAGCACATTGGTCTGCAAACTGTTCTAAGAAACAACAGGAGCAGGAGGAAGAGGGGGAGAAGAATTCTGAACAGAGGAGGAAGAGGTACCGTCCACAAAGGAAGAAGCTCGACACGTTCACAACAACCAGAAAGAAGACGAAACGAAAGTGAAGAGGAAGAAGAAAAGGAAAAACCTGTTACCGTAAAGAAATTGAAAAAAAAAACAGAAAGAGCGAACAGAAGAAGCCTAGGAGCTTTTAAAAGTGGTATTGTGTTATGTTATGTTGTGATATTGGATTGTAACATTTGTACCAAACAGCAAAGAGGGTGAATTGGACGTCTCTAATTGAGTTGGATTTTAAGCACAAACATTCAAGTTTCCTTTTGCCAAATGGAGCCTTAACGATTTTAGAGCCAATACGCACAAAAAAGACTACTACAGAGACAGAGTCTCCAGACAAATTGTTATTGTAAATGTCTTTGTTTATCTCCGGTCTTGTCATTAATTATTACTTGAATTATTCGTTTGTTGATATATTCCATGTCAGATACAAACTGATTTAATATCTTAACATATTTATGATCTCGCTGCGTGAACTCGCTATATAAAAAAGATGTTCCTGGAAACTCTGTCGTAGTCGTTCTAGTTGTGGTTTATGTAATTGATTAATCTCTTTAAAATTATTAATGACATTATTTGAAATAAATACAATGTTAATGGATGAATCAAGAGTTTTCTCGAAACCAAATTCCCATTGCATGGTATTCTTGTCGATAAATATAAATTTATTGGTTAATTTTGCATTTTTTATACCAGGCATATAATTTTGATATGATGGAATTAAAAAAATTTCGTGGTATTATTTTTTGTCTGTGACATAATCAGACTTTTTAGTTTCTGGTATTTGATAAGATGGTGCCTGTAGAGGGATTTTAGGCCATCCTAGTATTGTTCTGATTAAACTCTGATAGATATCTACGATGTACCAGAGCGAGTGTATCTCAATTGCGGATGATAGCGTTGGTTCATGAACTGTAATTGCAATGTTTGAGTCTTTAACATTAATGGATTTTATTCTACGCTGAAATTCATTATTGATTTGTTCAATTTGGTAAGACCTAGTGGGTAGGGAAGCAACGTCCCAGTCTGGAGTACCATCGGGTTTATTTTTACTCGCAAACACTAGGGAATTATTCGGTTGTTGACCACCGAATGATTTTAATCTAATATTAGGCCAACTGTGGTATACTCGTAATTTTGCTAGTGCTATCTCCTTAACCGGAATAACAGTTGGGAAATTTACACTGAATTCAGGATTGAGGTTATTGAGATCATGGTTGTTTTCACCGTTGTGGTATTTTCCGCTATTCGTTGAAGTAGTTATTGTGGCGTTGTCATTGTTGTATTCATGTTGTTTTACTAATTTTGACATCGCGGAACCGTAAATACGTACTATCGCGGAAAACTCACTATCGGATATTAATGTGTCATCGAGAGAGGACGATATCACCGAAGATAATTGCGATTACTCGGTTGACACAACATGGAAATTAACTATGTAGTCTTGTAGTTTAAGTTGACTACAAGATGATATTTTTTTTGTTATTATGGAGATTACTCCAGCAATTGTTGACGCTGCTGATATACAATTTGGAACAACTATCGGGGCATCTATTGTCACTGAAGAGAGTATAATACCAACTCCGATAATTACACCTGATACCGAGTACACGGTAACGTCAATGATGGTAATTTTTTGTTGGTATGTTTTTTTATTTTTGGTTGGTACTCCTCGGTAAGTGTTTTGAGTTTTTGTTGAAATTCTCTGATCTGATCATAGCGATACTGTTGTGATGACATTTTATTTATTACAACAGATTTTAGTTAGGTTGTTTACTCAAATCCGTTATGTACTATGTTACTGATGCCTCAGCTAAACTATTATCGGTGATTGTTATCGTGAATCATTCAGTTGTATCCTTATAAAATGATCGTTGATATTGTATTATTGACCCCGTTTGAACTCGTCGATGAAATATTAAACTGAATCGGTGACACTGGTGTTAGTCGATAAATACCTTTGACGGTTGCAGTGATACTTAGCGTGCTAGCGAGTGGTGCCCACGCAAATAATCCATGTTGAATCATATACACGCTATTTACAATATTTTCTTTTCGTGAGGAACTTTTATTTTTTCGACTACGGATATTATCCTCGGCAAATCATCCTTGTTGACATCGCTGGTCGTTTTAAGACCATCGAGAGATTTTTTAATATCCGCGAGCTTCTGTTGGGTCGTCGGTGGAGTCCCAAAGTAACTCGCGATAACGTTTCTACGTAACGCCAAGCAGCAGAGGGGGCGAACAGACCAACTTTTATAAGCGTCAATTTGGCAAATTAAGGCTTCCTCGAAATCGTAAAGAAAAGCGTCCATTTGCCAAACTATAATAAAAAAAGACGCCAAAGTCGTTGTCGCACCCCCTCTGCTGCTATGGATTTAACAATCATTGTTGAAATCGTAAGCTATTTTTAGGATTTCACAAACAGACTAATTTGTAAAACCTCACCTCCTAGATCAATCAGATTATTGGATTGGTCAGTGAGTTTGAAAATAATTCTCGTTAATGAATCATTATGACATCGGATAGAGACTGGATTCGATGGATCTTCAATGATAAGAAATCCTGGTGCAGCCGTTGGTGCAAATGAATATAAAATATATCCCTGTTGGGCTTGATTCGATCTATCAAGATTTATTTGATAGCTTACTTCGATAACATCACATACTAAATTCAATGCAATCACCGTGGATATATTGACGTTTTGAGGAGCGATATGCCGCCCGCCTCCGTCGGGGTCATTATTATGTTTGAGGATAGTTGAACCCTTGTGTTGTTGTCTCCATGAAGTGAATATCGCAGCAAATGTTTCATTGATAAAATCATTAATGGAATTTTTTAGTTCGTTTGCGCTATACCCAGGAAACTTGAAATTTGGTAGATCAGTTTCTAATGAAAGTAATAGCCGGACCAATTATGAGTGTACGCCTTATAGCTCTCACACAATATAGATCTATAATATACTTATAATAACATGAATGTAATTGATTTTTCGGCGACAAAAACAAGAGAATCAGTTAAACATCATGCAGCGCTACCAAATTCTATTCGATGATTATAATCGGACCATCTGGAAGCGGCAAAATACAACTGTTACTTAATTTAATAACGAGATGAATGAAATGGGATAAGTTGTATTTAATAACCCCGATTGTAGATGATCAGTGACGCTACGAGGTGTTAAAGGATTTTAACGAGAAAGCAAGATCGGAAATCGATGAAGATATTATTGAGTTTATAACCGATATCGAGGATGCACCGAACATTGATGATATTGATGGAAGTATTACCAATTTGGTCGTATATGATGATGTCATGTTAGACAATGAAAAGAATCCCGCTAGGATATTTTCCAGAGGTAGGCATAAAAACACCGATGTGATATATGTCACTCAACGATACACTCAAATACCAAAAGTGATCAGAGATAACTGCAATATTCTTGCTGTATTCAACGGAGTTGACACACATTCGCTACGAAATATTTGGCAAACTTGGTGCGGCGGTGATATGGATTATAATCTCTTTAGAAATTCTTTAGTCACGCTCAGTCAATCCCACATGGATTTGTAACGATAAATTTGCATGATCCTCGATCAAGATATCGTATCGGGCTTAACAAAATATTCGGTTGAAAAGATTGTTAACCCAATAGCAGCAGAGGGGGTGCAACAACGTCTCTGGCGTCCTTTTTTAATTCTAGTTTGCCAAATGGACGCTTTTTTACGATTTCGAGGACGCCATAGTTTGATAAATTGACGCTTATAAAAGTTGGCCTGTTATCCTTCTCTGCTGCTCGCCACTATTTTTTTACGTGTTCTTCATACTCATAATTAAGTGCTATTAAATCATCCATTTATGTTTTTATTGATGAGAGTTTAGGTGATGTAACCGGCGGATCTCGAAAGAAATCATCGACGGATAGTTGAACATCAGTGATGGATTTTTGTACTCCCTCAAATTCATTTACTTGAGAGTTAAATTTATCATCGAGGGTTTTTAATGATTCCGTCGTCAACAAATAGTTGTCAACGAGTGTAGTTAATTTATCTGTGATCGTCGAAACAAGTTCATCTTTTTTGAGTTTCCCTTATCGTAAAAAAAAACACGATAGCATTTTCAGTTACACCGAGTTGTTTAACTAAAATATCATTAAAGGAAACATTATTCGTTTTCAATTTACCCTCACGATCTTGAAATACGATTTGGATCAAAACTTGCGACGTTTAGCATTACGGATATTTCATCTTTGATTATTTTTTTTTAACATCACCGGCTCTAGATATTTCCTCGGTGGATTTTTCAGGCTTCATAGAGTTTGTCCCCAAAAATCAATCATTATATGTTATGATCTCTCTAAAAAGCGATTACTAGTATATTCGTGTTTTATGCGGTGGTTTAACGGATGATGAAATAGCATCGAGGACATTTAATACTTATATGCCGCATATTGGTGGGTCGGTCATTTTCTGTGTTGGTAACGTGGAATACCAGATCGGAATTTTTAAGTGGTGTATATAACGCATCAACTCTTTAGGCGGCGCTAACCCATATGAATCAAAATGAACAATTGCACACGGATCAGTCGCGTATGCAACCCAGTGAGTTCCAGGTCCGTTGCTATTATCGAGATTAATGATACTGGTTTCAGAAGTATTTGGTTGTTTTGGTAATTGATCTGTCAGTAGCAGAAGGCAATATACCAGGATATAACGAGGACAAAGAGAGTGTTTTTGAAACAGTCGCGGAGGAGGGTGTTTCAAAACTCGGTGTATTATTTTCTTTAATTATACTTTTAATCATTTTAATTTTGGAATGTATTGTGCATCTGACCTGATATTGCTGGAAAAGTTCCGCCCTGACCTTTTCAACTGCGGGAAATAGCGGAACGAATTTATTTATGCCATTGTCATATGCGAGAGAGTCATAAATACTGTGTTGAATTATTTTGATAAGAGAATAAGCCCTCGGTAAGATGTATTTATTATTCCGAGCGTTATCATCGATATCTTGAAAATCAGAAAGAATCTGTTTACAATCCAATTTATCTGATATATGTAATTTTTCATTTTTCAAATTTGAAATTTCAATCATTATGTAATTTATATATTGAAAATTCATTATATGATATATATATATATATCTAATATATTTTTAATATCTAATACAAAAAACTGCAATCAATTCTACAGTTCTAACTCGTTTATATATATATATATATATATATATATATATATATATATATATATATATATATATATATATATATGATAGACAATACAGCGTTAGAAACCCCGATTCGAGTGTTATGGCGGGTTTTAGGCACATAGAGGGATAGTACAGTTATATATGATATATGATAAACGGTACAATCTCCATTCGCTCTAAAGTGTCATCAACATCTTATCACGCCTAGAGATATACATAAAAACCCCATTTGGAACCCCTAAATAACCGTCGTATGTTAGAGGCCGAGTGGTCACATATATAAGACAACACAACCCCATGCGGGCCTCTCAGGTGTTTCTTATATCTGAGCAGACCCAGCGGCATTACGAACCACATTCCCCATGTGTGGATTTAACCCGCTAAATAACGGTCTAAAACCCCAGAGGGTGGGCTTAGTATATGACGTCACGCAACATACATTTCTTAATTAAAGTATATATGATATATGGTATCGACAATGCAACTTTTTTAACCCCCATTCGAGTGTTATGGCGGGTTTATATGGTACATATATACGAAAACAAGTTATAATTGACCCAAGTTTTTTTTAATAAGGACAGCACAAGACAATACAAAATATAGACAAAGGGATATAAGATACATTCAACTCAACCACTCTAACTCACAAAATCACCCGGGTTGAATGCAAAGAGTGCTTAGAGTGGTTTCATGTTGAACTTCGCAAAGCCCCAATAACATAATAAACAGGTTTCTATATAAGCTAACTAATATACGGAAATTATATCAGTGGTGTGATTTTTACTCTTTCGCTTACTTAATTGTGATTATTGACAGCATCTAAACAAGTGCACATACCTGAAAAAAGTATTAAAACAATACTGTTGTTGTAAGTATAAATTTATTCGATTAGTGTTCTAACAGAACAAATACGTGACTGTTCCCATGAGATCACTGAAGTATTTTCGTAACAACAACAAATGAGTTATCTCTGTTTCAAAAAACTATATATATATATATATATATATATATATATATATATACATTCAGATATATTCAAAACGAATTATGTTTCCAGTTCGCTTTGAAAGTGCTGATTTATATATTCGTTCTGCTACATTTCGTACCGATGACACATAAATATCAAAATACCTGCTGGCTTCAATCATTGGTTGAAATACTCTTTAATCGTTATTCTCCGTATTGAATGACTGGATAGGTCTCTTTCAAATTGATTTACAAGTACCGGTTCTTCCCCGTTTGGTATCAATATGATAAATTACAAACCCATCTTTTATCAATCCATGGAAATATTCATATGCGATTCTGCGATTAAGATATTTTTCCCCCAGCACCAAATATAAGTAATCCTTGATTATTGACAACCCCTACTGGTTTCTTCAGTCTGCGGTATCTGACAACACCGTCACGAGATGCCTCATAATCGATGATCACGGGATGTGGTTGAACTTCTCGATTCATTTATATACATATATATTATTTGTCTAATTAATTATTTCGTTTAATTATTACATGGGAAGCTATCAATATAGTCTTGAGATGTTCTTATAATTTTGTTCTTGACACAGTCATTGACCTAATTCTTGATTCGCTTGTCATACTCTCGCTTTAGTTCCCTATATCGCTTACCATCACAATTCAGACAACTGTGATTTTCCTCTCATACCCACCCTACATCGTATGGATGGTAAATGACCAAAACTTCCACGCAACAAATTTGAACCCATCCTGAAAGATAAAAAAAGAACTGGCACTGTGAGTCAGGATTCCAAACCAGGAACGCTGACTGGAATTGACAAACCATATTACGAGAGATCCTATCCTGTAACCGCGGTGGTTTAGGGTCTCTATCCATTAAATGGCAAACGGAGTATAGAGAAAATAAAACCGTTGAAACAGTCAGGGAGGATACATTTTGTAGCCGAACGAATAATAGAGCATTTTACAAATGTGTTGCGTGGAATAAAATTGATGGATCTAAGACAGAAAAAAATAAATGAATGGTAAATAAAAATAAGAGCGAGCGGTGCAACAATTCAAACTATAGCTGAGTTAGAAACATCACTAAGATTCCCAATAACCGTAACAACGATAACAGGAGAGGTATTGCACGAATCGAAATATAAGTCAAAGGGAGCTCCAATCAAAATTATTGACCATAATGCACACGCTTGGACCTCCGCGGTAACAATATTTCCGCGGGATAGAACCATAAAATACTACACGGGAAATTTGTTTCATTTTATTTACGAGTTAAGTAAAAACGATCCTGTGTCGGTGTGGTTATTTCAGAGTTTTGAAGACAAAGATTGTAAATTCGATCAATTTGTAAGACCCAATGGCGAAATATACCGTACTGAATCCCTACATGACGAGATGAGAAAATTAGCTCGTGGTTTTTCAACGGAACACGACGAACAATTACTAACAAACTGTTTTACAATTCCGTCAGTTGCAGCTCATTTCGCGAGAAAGAGAAATCAATGGACAGCAACAATAACCGAATTTCTCTCAGATGTCGAATCAATTTGTGTTGAACGCGGCCATGGTGGATTATGGAATACCAAGTATGTCCCCAAAAGTGTCATTTCGGTTGATATGGTTGCGTCTTATCCAGGGAGTTTTCTCGGGTACGGAGAGTGTTCTGCGTATTGTAAACGATTTGGGCATCCCACACACGAGATGACCCATGCTGCGATTAATGGACCGCTTCCCGATTTTGATCTAACCGGATTCGCTCGTGTGGTATCATTCGAGACCGCTAAAGGACTTCATCCGTGCTATTATGTTTGGTTTGGTAAACACATCAAGGAAAAACACTGAATGCCAATAGTATTATTAAGGTATATGATTGATTATAAAATACTAATATCGCTGATTGTCAGTGAAGCCATTATATCATATTGGAAACATACTGAAGTCTGGTTACCACAACCCGATAGTCTAGATAGTATAATCAGCGAAAACAAAAAAACATTTCCTTCGCTCGACCAAAATTATATCGTTAGGTGGTCCAAATAAATTTTTGAAGTTCGAAATAAACACGCTAAAGATATCGGTTGAAGAATAATTGGTAAATTCACCCAGTGCGGAAAATATGACCACATGCGACATTCTTCGCGACTAATTATAGATGATGCTGAATATGATTTTATAATCGCAGATACAACATCCAGAGGTATATATGTCAATCGTAAAGACGCCATCTTGTCCGATGGAACAAAATTCGGTACAATTGTTACTTACAACGACGGAGATAATCCTCAATATAGCCATCTAAGAGCGTATATGCTGGCTTATGCTTCTATCAATTTACTTTTGATAATAAGTAGATTTCCTGACACCGCGGTTAGAGTACCCACTGATTCATTTCATATGGATGTAAAACACAGCGAAGCTTTCTTTTTACCGCTTTCAAGCTCTCCTGGTTCATATAAATTTCTTACAGAGACATCGTCGAGTATACGCGTTTTTGAAAAATCATTTTGCGGTTTTTGTACTGGTATATACTTTTTTAAAGCGTTAATAAGTTTTATGTTGATCGTTCGAGTAATTTCTTTATTTAGCGCGGTAATTACACCCTGTAATCGCTTGACCATTCACGAGATCGTTTATCCTGAATAAACTCCTCCCCGTATTGATATCCAAATAACCGCTCAGCAAGTGTCCGATTAAATATTTCCACAATTGCCTGATCGCGATGTAGTGACATATGTCCTCGTCTGATGGTGACATTATGATGCTTTATTGTTGATAACACCGCACCCTGAAATTCCTTGCCAGGATCAACTTGTAATAGATTTGGCCACTGTAGGGGACCCCGCTGATAAATCCTTTCAAACGCAGAAGCCAACTCAGTTGATGAGGTCTTTTGCGGTTCTGCTTGTTTGCATCTGCTCGCAACATTTACTATGGTTAGCGCGTATTTGTAAACAACATCATGCGGCAGAAATAACATATCAGCTAGATGAACTTCATTAGGGACGCTGACATCAAAATACGAGAAATTAATTTGTTTAGGTGGTGGTAGATACATTTGCCATGTCGCCTGTTTAGATAACCAATCCTTTATGTAGTATTCTTTACTTTTGCGACGCTAGAGAGTTTATTGACCATAAAGCCAATTTTTCTTTGAAGGATTTATCAGTGATATAATTTATCGCATGAGTCAATTTCACATCTGCAATATGTCTGTGTTGCAGATTGCTACTTTTATAAGCAACATCATGAGCATGACATGCATTATCAATAGCGTTTATTGTGTATTCACTGGGTCTGGGTTGGTTTTGATCATCGAATCTGATAGACTGATCTTCCCTTATAAATAACCGCAGTACACGGCATTCGTTTCACTTGTTCTCATCACAATATGTAAACCAACGTATAATCCTCTACCCTTGTTTCATGCATGCTCTTTCACCGGTACTATCCCATGTATGTCAGATCATCATGGACTATCACTCATATGACTGATACAGCCTTTTGGAAAAGAAGGATATATGTGGAGAGGCAAGGTTGTTTAAAAGTGTCCCAAGCCCTTTCTGACTGAATTTGTTATTGACGCCAGGGTATCCCCTATTACTACTAACGGATGTTAAATTTTCAAGACAAAATTAAACATTTGTTTACTCGATAACTCCGTAATCGTACAGAGTTGATAAACTTTTATATTTAGCTTAATACTTATGCTACTAAATAACATCTATAAACATTACTGATTTATTAAAAAAGTTTCATGAAGTAAATTCAGTACTTTACAAAATAGTGTACGTCAAGAAAGCACTATTTAAGCGAGAAATATTGAATATTTCGGTACTAATTTTTCACGGCACTGTGTCAATTAAAACACAACACAATTGAAAACAGTACATATAAAACAATAGTTATGTATTTTTAATTTAAATGTTTGTTAGTTTAATTTATTTATTTTTTATTACATGGTATTGTAATGTAACACTGTTGAGGCGAGGCCTACAGACAGAGACACATGCACACAATATATATATATATATATATATATATATATATATATATATATATATATATATATATATATATATATATATATATATATATTCTAAATCACATCGTTGAGCTGATTTTAAAAAGCGCGCCCACCGATCTTGCGTGTATAGCAGTGAGCGTGGATGTGTATTGCAGGATGCGGGGCAGAATGCGTCGTGCGACCTCCAGTAGTGTTGCAACACTGAGCACCAGCCAATCTGCAGCAAGCTCGCAACGCTGTCGGGCGTGTGGTCGCTTCCCTTGTGTGCGTTATCGCCACGTGCCTGGTGAGATCTTGAGATCGACGTTTAAATAAATTTTGATAAGAATACAGGCTGCTATAACCGAGTAACCTGTCTACTGGTGGTGTAAGGAGTGCCCATGGAGGGGTAGCACCTCTGGTGGGAGTAGCAGTCGTATCCTCTTGTGGGTAGCTAGTCCACCTTTGGTCCTCACTTGGCACCCAGCTCTCACCTGTGGCTCCAAGAAGCTGTAGCATGCAC
The DNA here is from genome assembly GCA_030141615.1 of Unio pictorum. Lineage (NCBI taxonomy): Eukaryota > Metazoa > Mollusca > Bivalvia > Unionida > Unionidae > Unio > Unio pictorum. The sequence goes on along the minus strand of JARLTB010000018.1, from coordinate 7,661,796 downwards.
AGCGGCCAAACCACGGGCAACGGCTTCGACTGGCCGGCTAAACCAGGTTGAGGGTAACCGGCAGGTCTCAAACCTTCGGTGAGTCAGGGATTGTCACTCCTCGCATGTGAAGACTGGACCCGGCGGACTGCGCGGAGGAACCGCCAGCTGGTCAACGAGCAGAAAGACGGACCCAGCAAAGCGTTGTGGAGCGCTAAGAGCACGGCAAGTCACTTAGGACGCCTTAGTCATCCACTGCATCCAGTCTCCATTCCGGCCGTCTTGACTACGTTATGCCACTGGATAAAATGGGCCTCGACGCGTGAGTGAGGTTGACGTAGCGCAACTCTCCCTCACTTTAATCCAATTCACGCGCAAATCATTTATGTCGCCATCATCTTCATCTGTTCCAAGTCCTACGGCGATGGGCGAGCTGCGACGCGGCAGGTGTGGATGCACTGGCAGCCGTAGTGGTGGACCTGCAAGCAGGCGGCTCAGGCAATATGGTCGTCTTCCATTGACCTGAAGCAGAAATGGATCTCAGCAGCCGTCTGAGCGACTAAGCAGACCTTTTTCGGATCGAATCCCATTCTTGCGGTCGAAACACAAAGAAAACGCGCTCTACTGGATCATACAGAGGCTGACAGACCGGAAAGAAGAACTACCCTGATTGCAAGAGAACTTGCCCGCTACAAGATAGAAATAGCAGCACTGAGTGAAACTCGCTTGACCGAGGAGGGCCAGCTGACCGAAGTTGGAGCTGGATACACCCTTTTCTAGAGTGGACATGGCACTTATGAACGTCGTGAGGCTGGAGTTGGTTTCGCAGTCAAGTCGAGTTTGGTGAATATATTCTCTACCTTACCAAAGGGGATTAATGACAGATTAATAATACTGATGCTACCATTACATGGAAAAAAGCAGGCCACAATCATTAGTGCTTATGCACCAACCATGACAAGCTCGGAGGAGGCCAAAGACAAGTTCTACGACGATCTGGAAGCCCAAATTGCTTCGGTACCAAAGTCAGATATACTAATCATTCTTGGTGATTTTAACGCCAGAGTTGGCGCGGACCATATTTCGTGGAAGGGAGTTATTGGTAGACATGGCATTGGCAACTGCAACAGCAATGGACTTCTGCTCTTGAGGTTGTGTGCAACTTACGATCTTCTGATCACAAACACTGTATTCCGTATGCAGAACTGTAATAAAACAACTTGGATGCACCCACGGTCTAAGCATTAGCATATGATCGACTACATCTTATTACGTGGGACTGACAGGCAGGATGTCCGGGTGACTAAAGCCATGTGTGGTGTTGACTGCTCGACAGACCACAGGCTGCTGATTTCCAAGATGAATCTCAATTAAACCTCCCAGAAGTCCACAGGGAATCAAAGTCACAACGGGACTCAATATCTCCAGGTTGAAATTATGCAACACTGAGCACGCTCTGTCTGCAGCTATAAAAAGCCAGCTAGAAACCACATACTCTGACATGAACGACGTAGATGGGCGGCCTTCAAACATCTGGTGTACTCTACCGCATCTGGAACCCTTGGCATAACTGCGCGAAAGCACCAAGACTGATTTGACGAGAACTGTGAAGAAATACAGTTCCTGCTAGAGGAGAAGCATCGTCTCCATCGTGCGTACAACATCGACCCCAAGTCTGCTGCAGAGAAAGATGCAGCCAGCAGGATCAGCCAATCTGTGCAGAAAAAAACTGCGCGAGATGCAGGGCACATGGCTGAGCCGAAAGGCTGATGATATCCAATCCTTTGCCGACAGACACGACATGAAGAATTTATATAGCGCTCTTCGTGATGTTTATGGCCCAGTAACAGCAGGCACAGCCCCTCTATTGAGCACAGATGGCAGCACTCTGATAACCGAGAAGGAGAAAATACTGGAACGCTGGGCGGAACCCTTTGACAGTGTCCTCAACAGACCCTTCTCCATCAATGATGAAACTATCAACCGTCTACCACAGGTGGAGATCAAGGAGAGACTGGCTGATCCTCCAACAGTGCTGGAAACTCATAAAGCCATTGAGCTCCTATCTAGTGGAAAAGCTCCAGGAGCAGACTCCATCCCAGCTGATATCTACAAGTCTGGTGGGCCTAAGCTAGTGGAAAGCCTAACAGAGATGTTCTGTGTGATGTGGAAGCAGAAACGCATACCACAGGAATTCAAAGATGCATGCATTGTCCATATTTACAAACGCAAAGGCAATCGCCAATACTGCGACAACCATAGACGAATCGAACTACTCTGCATCTCAGGTAAGATCCTCGCCAGGCTACTGCTGAAAAGACTCACAGAGCACCTTGATCGTGGCCTACTACCAAAAAGTCAGTGTGGCTTTAGAAAGGAAAGAGGCACCATCGACATGATCTTTGCTTCCAGGCAGTTGCAAGAAAAGTGTCTTGAGCAAAATGTCAAGCTATAAACCACCTTCGTAGACCTGACTAAGGCATTCGACACTGTCAGCACGGAAGGCGTTTGGAAAATCATGGTCAAATTTGGATGTCCAAAGGTCTTCATTGAAATGGTGAGGCAGTTTCATGACGGCATGCTTGCCAGAGTTCAGGACCAGGGCAACTACTCCGAACCCTTTGCAGTCAAGAATGGTGTGAAACAAGGATGCGTTTTGGCCACCACTCTCTTCAGCCTCATGTTCTCAGCAATGTTGCTGGATGCTTTCAAGTGATGTGGGAGTAGGTCTCTGTTACCGTATGGATGGGAAGTTATTCAACCTGAGGCGGCTTCAAACCAAATCCAAAGTCCAAATTGCAAACATTCGTGACCTCCTATTTGCAGATGACTGTGCCCTCAATTCCAACACGGAGGCAGGCATGCAACATAACATGGACCTGTTTTCCACAGGGTGCACTAACTTCGGACTCACCATCTCTACCAGCAAAACCGAGGTTCTTCATCAGCCAGCCCCTGGAAAAGATTACCTGGAACCATCTATCACTGTCAATGGCCAAGAGCTCAGAAATGTAGACAGATTCACATACCTCGGCAGCACTCTCTCACAAGCAGTTCACATAGATGATGATGTCAATACAAGGATTACCAATCCCAGTGTAGCTTTCGGCAGACTCCGCTCTAATGTCAGGGACAGGAGAGGCATCAGGCTTGCCACCAAACTAAACGTCAACGCAGCGGTTGTTCTCCCCACCCTCCTCTATGCTTGCAAGACCTGGACTGTGTATAGCCGCCATGTTAAGAAACTGATCCACTTCCACATGAGCTCCCTGAAAAAAACTATTGAAAATTAGAAGGCAGTACAAGGTACCGAACACAGAGGTGCTCACGCAGGCTGGCATGACAAGCATCCACACTATGCTGTGCAAGGCACAACTCCGATGGGCTGGCTATGTCGTCCGCATGCCAACAGAATGCCTACCCAATAAAATCTTCTATGGAGAACTACAGCAAGGCAGGAAATCTCATGGCGGTCAAGAAAAGAGGTACAAAGACACCCTCAATGCCTCGCTAAAGAACATAGGCATTCATCCTGACAGCTGAGAGAGTGTCGCTGATGATCGATCTGCTTGACGCAGTCAAGTTAATGCCGGTGCGGCAGCCTTTGAGAACAAAAGACTGGTGGACGCAGCTGAGAAACGTGCTTTGCGCAAATCAAGGAACAGCAGTTCTGCAATTCATAGTGAACAACCTGCACATCCATGTCCCCACTGCAACAGACTATTCCAGGCCCGGATCGGACTGATCAGCAATATCCGGACCCACCCTTCATGCATTGATGACATTGAATGGTCCTCATCGACATCGATGGACAAACATCATCATCCTGTCTACTATAACTAGTCATATCTACTTTTTAAGTGCAGTGAAGGTAAGCAAACCCAGCTTTTATCTTTTTATTAATCTATGATGCTTGGCTTTAATTTTGTAAATTTCTCTTTTTGAATGTTTTTAATGTTTAATTATGGGTATCTAACCAAATTACCAACTTGCTGACCACTGGCTTTTGTCTGAGTACCTACTTTTAAGTTTATTAGTACAAACAAATACAAGGCCTTTATTTAGTATTTTACTTTATTTACATACTTTATTTTTATTTTACTAATGAATTAACCCGAATCAGATACTTATGGCATTAAAGATTTGTACAATGCGCCACAAGCACCTCATCCTTTTATCAGAAAGTTATGTATTACTGATGGCATTTTATTAATTTTTTTAGTTAAAAACGAGGACCCACAATGGCGTCAAGTAGTACAGCCGTTGGACTAAAGAAGAGAAAAGTCACAGAAGAATTGAGAAGTTTTCAAGATAGATGGACTATAAACTATTTTTTCGTGGAATTTAAAACAAAGCCCATATGCTTGATATGCAATAATTATGTTTCTGTCTTGAAAGAGTATAACATTAAACGGCATTACGAGGCTAAACATGCAAATAAGTTTGATAAGTACAAAGGGTAAAGTCGACAAGACCAAATAAATGACTTAAAAATAAAACTTTCTGCACAACTTCAGATATTTACTAGAGAGTCTCAAGAGTCAACATGCTATGTTAAAGCTAGTTATACAGTAGCCATGATACTAACAAAAATATTGAAGCCATATTCAGATGGTGAAATGATGAAGGAATATTTGAATCGTGTCGTTGAAATTATGTGTCCCGAAAACAAAAAGGATTTCGCAAAAATAAGCATGTCTCGTCAAACTATTACTAGGTATGTGGACAACATTGGAAAACATATTAAAGTTAATTTGAAACATCGAGCATCCGAGGTCATATTTTATGCTCTAGCATTGGATGAAAGCACAGATATAACAGGTACCGCCCAAGTGACTATTTTTAACAGGGGTGTTGATGTCCGTTTTAACAAAACAGAAGAATTAGCGGCACTGTATCCACTTAAGGACACTACTTGCAAACGAGATTTGTTAGGAGAAGTTACATCGACATTGAATCGCTTTTCGTTACAACTCAACAGCTTATCGGACTTAACAACAGATGGTGCTCCAATAATGGTTGTGAAACACGAAGGTGTAGTAAAATTGATTGAAAATGAGACCTGCAAAGTTGGTGCTAAATTTTCATTGCATTATTTATCAAGAGAATTTATGTTCCAAGTCCCTTAAAATGGACCATGTCATGAAGGTGGTCATCAAAACAGTGAACTTTATTAAGTCGAAAGAGTTGAATCACCGTCAGTTCCAATAATTTCTCAAGTCTTTGGATTCAGAGTATAATGACGTTACATTTTATGCAGAAGTAAGATGGCTGACTCGTGCCAAAATGTTGAAAAGAGTGATTTGAAGCAAGAAATACAAGTCACGAAGTATGCCAGAGTTTGAAGACAAGGAGTGGGTTTGCGACTTTGAGTTTCTGGTCGATATAGTTAGCCACCTACATGATGTTAATACTCGTCTACAATGGAAAGATAAAAAAAAATAATAACATGTATGATCTTATTTCAGCATTCCAAATGAAACTTTGGCTTTGGGAACAACGGTTAAGGATAAAAATCTTCACTCACTTTCCTACGTTGTCATTGCAACCAGACGTCACACAAGGGGCGGCGGATAAATACGCTTCGTTGTTATCCGACTTGAACCTTGAATTTGAAAACCGATTTCAAGATTTTAAAAAGAATCCTGTGCTTTTTGGTGCATTTACATCGCCAGTCTCCGTAGACGTGAATTTATTACCAGGCATTTTACGAATGGAACACTGTGAAATGTGTTCTGATGCACAGTTAAAGGAGAAATTCCATCAGGTTGGTTTGGAAGTGTTTTACAAAACATATTTGGTCAAGGAGAAATATCCTGCATTTTTCAAACATGCTCTATCGATGATTCCGCTATGCGGAAACATTTACACGTGTGAACAGCTGTTTAGTCGGATGAAGCATATCAAATCCCAAGTGAGAACACGAATTACTGATGTGAATTTGGAAAACTGTTTGCGTGTAGCAACAACCTTATTCGATATCGACATTGATGCACTTAGCTCTGCCACAGAAAATCAGACGTCTAACTAAAAAAATAATTTATTATCCTGTTTTGTTTAATTTTTATTATTATTTATTAAATTGCCTAACTCTAATCTAATAAATATGTTTTGATTCTCAGTTCTGTTATATTTTCTTCAAAAAATAATATATTTCTTGTTTGCTTTGAATAATAACAAATTTTAAAAAAATGGTTATACGGCCCGGTAGGAAATCTCATTTATAAAATCTGGCCCTGCTGCTGAAAAGGTTGACCACCCATGCTCTTAGTTAAAACATATTTCTTTTATTTAGCACTCATTTAGATATTTTCTAAAGGAAAGGCCATACAATATTCTAGACCTTTGGATTCGAAATACATTGCAATGGGATGGACCACACATATGATTTACCATTCTGTCTATCTATCTGACCATCGATCCATCTATTACAACATACATGTAATTGTTAGGCTCCAATCGTAATATCACGGAAGTTAGATTAAGATAATGATGAAGTTGAATTTAAAGTGACACCGGCCATTAAGGTCATTTGGTAACTGGTTTCAACCATCGTTTAGTTTATATGAGGGTCTGTTTCCCGTGGGGAAGGAATGGTGCCCCACGAGCATTTAACGCACAAAGTGCGCTTGTTAAGTTTGTTCGTCATGTCATACCACTAAAAAGTGGTTAATGACATGAATGTTAGACCCTGGGTGAGTGGGAATAGACCCAACACACACTCAACACTATCAACCAATCAGGTACTTTGTAACTGATGTGCAATGGCACCAAATAATAGCGGGAGAAAAATAGTTTTCTCATATCGCTATGTTGATAAGCTCTGGAAGAGGAAAAGGAGGAAAAGGTCCCGGAGGTCGGCCAGCAGATGTCGTAGATGGATGTCGTTTACGCCCTGGAACGCCCTAGCCATACTTATTTCAAATTCAGTCTAGTTTTACTAATGGACAAAAAATAAATCCAATATTGTGTCAGCCACCTGTGCAATGGAGTCAAATTCAATAAGTTGTATAATTTTCCTAGCGCTTAACATACCAATAGTACATAGTGTACATACTATAGGTCCCTAACAAATTTTAAACGAAAATGTCTATGCGACATATGTAGGTGAGTCACTGTTAGGTTAAAATAGATTGTAAATTTTGAAGCGGTGTTTCAAAATGATTATGTCAGATTTTTCAATAGAGCTTGTTCGAATAGAGTTCTCGTACCAAATGAGAATTCGATAAAAATAAATGGCAATGAATTTAGCCCTTAAAAGGGCTGGTACTCATCTTGAGAAAAAGTACTACGCCTGTCCTCCAACTCCACCAGGAAGGCAGCAGTTCTTTCCTCCTCCCAGGTTATTCTTGGAAAGTAAATTCCGTGGCGGGAGGCGATATAGGCTGCTGCGTCAAATAGGTGGTGTAGAGGTCTGTCTTCAAAGGCCTCATAGTAGTGTCTGGTGAGGATTTTGAGGGCGAAGTGCCATTGCTGGATTCTTGTTGGCGAAATCTATAACGACCGGAACCCTACGTATGTCACCGCTGAGATGAAGCTGGCAGCTTTGTTTTTGTCATTCAAGAGTGAAGTTAGTCCTAGTTCGTTACAGAGCTTCCCCATTAATTTTTCCTTAGCTTTTTCAGGCATCATCGCCGTCTTCACTGGTGACTCCCATTTTTCCTTTGGGGTGGCCTCCTCTATTTCTTTATCCAGGTTCATTGCCACGCCTGGTGAATGAGTGGGGTGGGTGTCGATGTTTTAATCACCCCCTCTTTTCCCTTCCCTTTCTTTGGTGAGGGAAGTGGTGCTGATAGTTCTGGTTCAGGCTCGATAATAGGTGACGTGGCCATCTCCGCCGTCTCCGTAGCAGTAAAAATCGCCTGAAGTTGTGTAGATAGCACTGCTATCTGTTTCTGAAGTACCTTTATTGTACCCACTGTACAGTAGATTCCGTTGCTGGAGTCGTGAGGGCCGGTTCCTAATGAACTGCTGGTTGTGGGGGTGGAGTACTGTGGTCCAGTTCGGTTTCCCACCACCGCCGTTGTCTACCTCTGTTTCTCATGTACTTGAGAGCCCCTTTTAATTCCATTTGTTTTTCCTTGTCCCATACGAGAAGCAGTCTTGTTCTTTTTCCTCTGAAGCTCCAATTAGTGGCCTCTTTTAGCCCAATGCCAAATATCCTGGGATAATTTCCATCGTTGATACTAAAGTCATGTTGTTCATTGTTCGGTCGCTGCAGACTAAATTAAAATAAATAGCTGCTTCGTATTTTCCAATTTTATTATACATTATTATTGTCATAATTTCGAGTGGATACATTTTCGATATTTGGGTTAACACCTCATTGTAAAGGGCAATATCAATCCAGTTTAAACCACTCTAATAAACACGTGTCTTTTATTATGAGAAGAGCAATAAGTGTGTGGATGTGTGCCAAACGTTTGAACCCGAGATATTGATTTGTGATTCATCATGAAATATATAATTAGTATGTGGTCCCATCTTTAAAACGTTAAAGTTTTATATTAGACCTTTTAAAATTATTTTTTTCATATACAATGGCTAATACGGATATTTGAGGAATGAAGGTAAACACAGACATAAGAAATCAAGAAATGCGATCTTCTCTTGTTTGATCCCGACCCGCATCTACATAACTTTTTTGTACTGTCAACAATTCATTATTGTTCTAATTTTATCATACAATATTTCAATCTTGCAATAACTTATTGGTTTAAACAGAAATACAATCAATAATGAATTGTGTTACACTCTTTTCTGACCTTTGTGCAGTTTATACCAGCGGAAGATAAAGCACTTCAAAACTTCTGCTCATTAAAGGCACTGGTGGGTTTGGAATGCAGAAATTTTAAAATATTGTGATATTAAATTCGACTTATGGTTTGTTTATCTGTATTAATTTATAGCATTTGGTAAATAAAAATACAAATGATTGAATTAAATATTTGGTCATTTTTTATTTCTTTATTTCCTATATACTGATTTTATCGTCCGAAACAGGCGTCTATATATGTGTGCCATGTTGACCTACCCTATTTTGAACCTTGCGTACTTTTTCTAAGTATTCTATTTACAAATCAAAGATAAAAAGAGGCAGTTTTCGTAGTCACCGAACTTAATTCTCACAGAGGCAGTCCTCTACAGAGATCGGTAAGATGGGGGTTGGCAACCAAACGAAGCTCATTCTACAAATTGGAATTGTACAAATTTATTTTAGTTTTGAAAAGTGATTCATTTTACAACTATATTTATTTAACGATAAATCAAATAAAATGTAATATATAGAATTAAAGTGTTATTTGCTCATGTATAGG